>CM055118.1:395017390-395024890 GCA_029206835.1 Rana muscosa
GACGTAAAGAAGGGGACTCAACGGACAGCCCTGCCTAACACCCGAGTCCACCGGGAAAGAGGGGCCTATCCAACCGTTTATCAGTGGGAAGCTCTCAGCCCCTCTGTATAACACTTCCAGCCAATTAACAAATTTATCCGGCAGGCCGTACTTCCTCAGCAAAAGCCAGAGATACTCATGGCTTACTCGGTCAAAAGCTTTCGCCTGGTCCAATGCCAGCAGGTACTGACCGTCTTCCCCCGCCCTGCACCTTTCCACAGCCTCCCGGACGTTCAGGACAGCACTAAACGTGCTCCGGCCAGGAATTGCGCAGTGCTGGGACCCGGACAGCACCCTGTCGGCCACTGCCGACAGACGCGAGAAAAGAATCTTTGCAAGCAACTTCCTATCAGTGTTGAGAAGGGCGATCGGGCGCCAATTCTCCACCACTGACGGATCTTTCCCTTTTGACAGAAGGATCAGGGCCGACCTTCTCATTGAGGGAGGCAGCAGGCCCTTTGCCAAACAATCATTGAACACCTCCCTCGGATGAGGAGCCAACAGACTCTTGAAGGCTTTATAAAACTCGGCCGTGAGCCCATCAGGCCCCGGCGATTTTTTGGTGGACAAAGAGTCTATGGCCTGCTCTATCTCAGCCTCTGAAATCACATCTGTCAGAGAGGCAGGGAGGTCAGACCCCACCTGAAGCGGGGTCTCATCAAGGAACCTCCTGGCCTTCTCCGTGTCTAGAGGCTGCTTCTTCAGGATGCCCGAAAAATGGTTCCTGACTATACCCAGTATCCCTGGTTTGGACCTAACCAGGGACCCTGAAGCATCCTTCACTCCGTGTATGATCTTCGCACTCGCCGCCTCACCACAGCTCTTGTAGGGATCCGGGGAGCAGAACTTCCCATAATCCCTCTCAAGGACCAGGGAGGCGAGACGATCATACTGGCACTCCTTCATCTGCACCTTCAGAGCAGATATCTGTTCCTGAGAGCCTCCAGCTGACACCAAGCGATCTAGTCGCCTTAGTAACCTCTGGTAGGCTTGGTACTTTGAGGCTGCCCTGTACCTAGAGACCCTTCGGAAAAAACCTTCAGATCTCTTCTTCACCGCTTCCCACCACTCAAGGCGGGAGCAGCCGCTCTCAAGAAGCGAGGCTTGATCCGAAAGAAAGGCCTCATAGGACTCCCTTACCACAGAGTCCTCGAGTAGCGAACTATTCAGACGCCACATTCCCTGTCCCTTCTGAGGAGTATCAGCAACATTCAGAGCCACCGACACCAAACAAAGGTCGGAGAACTCTACCGCCCGCAACTCAGGAGCCGCAAAGACAGAGTCCCCCTTTAAAAAAAAACTGTCTAGTCTACTCTTGCAACTACCTCGGGAGTATGTGAAACCAGTGTGGTTGGGGAAGTGGCGAACGTGCACATCCACCAACCCAGCCTCCCTCACTACGCTATTTAAATAAAGGCTATCGTATCCCAGAGGGCTGGCGGCGCCTGCCCGGTCTTTGGGCCTAGTAACCATATTAAAGTCACCGCCAAAAATTACCTGCTGGGAAGTAAATAGGTAGGGTTTGACTGCCGTGAGAAGGCACTTCCTCTCTCGTTTTAATTGGGGACCATAAAAATTTATCAACCGGAGGAACTGCCCTCTCACAACAGCGTCTATGACCAGGCATCTGCCAGTCTCCACTTCAATCACCCGCCGACAAGCCACCGGATCGGTCTTAAAAAGGACCGCAACTCCACTACAGGGCTCAGCCGCAAGAGACCAGAGGGAGGGCCCACACCTCCACTCCCTCTTTGCTAGGTGCATCTCTGCCACCGATGCCAGCCAGGTCTCCTGCAAAAATAAAATGTCAGCATCAATGCGGCTGAGAAAATCAAAGGCTGCAAACCTAGCCACCGTAGAATGAATACTTGCAACATTAATGGTTGCAAGCCGTATTGGAGAGGGTACTGCCATCCTTGATGATTGAATGGTTTATACTCTCCTCTGCCTTGGAAACATTACAAATCCTCGCTCTCCCCATCAGAATCTGCGGAGAGGGCAACAAACCTATCACTCAGGTCAATCTCGGACCTACCCTGATCAACTTCACGACGAGGGGCCTTGCTTTTACCCCTACGTTTCTTTTTCTTTTTCTGGATAACCTCCCACCCGGGCTGTACTGCCGGGCCCACCTCCTCCCCGTCTGAACTACCACCCGACACGGGCCTCTTCTGAGCACCCCTGTTGGGATCCCCAGGGGTCTCTGTTTCCATAGTGCCTCCCGGGTCCGGCGGCCTGGTTACTTCCCCGTCAGCAGCAGCCGACGCAGAGTGTACCTGGGGGGGGGGCTCCGCCAGCAGGTGGCTTTACAACACGGGGGGCCACACAAGGGGATTAACGGGGATGGGCACGAGGGGCGCGAGGAGGGGGCATCAAAAGGGCCTCATCTTCCAACGAACCACCAGGTGCCACAGTCCCCGCACTAGCCCTAGTCCTCCTGGGGGTTGGGACTGGGGGAGTCCTTGGACTCACACCAGACGGACCTGGCCCTCACTGCCCTGCTCACCTCTTCCCTGCCTCCTCCTACCGGGTTCCCTCTGGGGTTTGGGGTCCTGTCTGGGCTCTCTAGGCCTGGCTGAGGGATCTCTCCCAGGAGGCGCAGGAGCAGCACCGCCACTTGCTGCGCCTGATGGACCTGCACCCGGCTGTCTGGGGGCACCACCCCCATCCCCAGCAGAAGACCCCCTATATGCCTTGGGGCAACGGCTAAAGGGGTGCCCCATCACCCCGCACAGGTTGCAACAAATTTTGTCACAGGATTCCGCCAGGTGACCCAATTCGTTACATCGGATACAGCGCTGTACCGTGCAGGTGGCACTAAGGTGTGTGGGGCAACCACACTTAAAGCAGCGCCTTGGTTGGCCTTGATAGAAGGCCACGATCCGGTCACGGCCTATGAAGGCGCTGGCCGGGACGTGGGCCACACTATTACCATCTCGCTTTAGCTTCACCTTTGCTATCCATGTCCCTGTCCATATACCCCTTTCATCAAGGTTTTTACGCAAGGGGCATTGGAGCTGGCCATATCTGGACAGCCAGGTCCCTATGTCTTCTGGGGGGATGGATTCGTTCCGGACCATGACATTAATTGTCTTCAGGTCCTCCTGTCTGGATAAGGTGACTACTTTAAAATCCTTCCAGGGACTGAATTTCCCCAGAATCTCGTAATTTGTGATAAAAAGTTCCATCCCCAGGGGGGACATAAAACTTATGTCATATTCCGCCGAGTTGTGGGGGTGGATTATGGCGAAGAGGTCCGATACCCGGAACCCCATGGAAAGCACCAAATCCACCACCACCCCCCGGCCAGGACACTCCCCTGTACCCCGAAACCTAAGCTGGACCACATTGCGGCTGCGCCTCTCAGGACCACCCGTGCCCCTGGACCAAGAAGGCCCGCCCTGAGCCTGGTCCCCCGGGGGACCCCTGAAGCTCTGGGCCCCAAATCTACTATAGAGGTGGTCCAGGGGGACCCGCTTGCCAGCCACCTCGGCAAAGGACCTGCCACCCCTTAGGGCAGCCAGGAGGGCAGCCTCCTCAGCCTCACTGAGAGCCCTCTGGGGAAGCGGGGGCACCTCACCCCCTGCACCAGCCTCTGCATTACTGACATCATCATTATTTATATCTTGCCCACCCACCATACCATCCGCCATACCATCCAGCCTCCCCTGGGTCTCTCCAGAGGCTACGGGAACCCCAGGGACATCAGGGACCACCAGGGAGACCCTGGCCCCAGAGAGCTCCGCAGGCACCCCCGAAGGACCCGGACCAACATCCACAGGTTCTGCTGATGTGACCACTGTGATGTGCGCCCCACAGGAGTCCACTTGGGCCTCACCGACTTCACCACCATGCCCTGGTTCCTCTAGTTGTTTGATGAACTCAAGAGCAGGGCACTCATCTCTCAAGTCACCCATCACACATTTGCCCCAGATTGTTTCCTGTGCTGCGGGGGGCCCACTGCTGCCCTGGGCATCCCCACTTGTGCTTACCGGCATTTCCGGTCCCTCTCCACTAGGTAGGATCAAAGCCGCGGGGGTCCCGGAAACGGCTGTTGCCACGGACCGGAAGTGACCCGCTATTTGCGGCACTTCCGGTGCGACGACTGACTCAGCGCCGGAAACAGTACCCTCCGCCCCTGCCAGGGCTGTCCCGCCCCCCTCCCCCTTCGTCACCACGGGTGTAGGAGCCTGGTTGGATGCCAGAATAGTTGCGGGCACGCCCACCTCCCGCGGACCTCCCTCCTCCACCAACACTGTAGGAAAACTTAACCCAGCCTCCTCCACACCATCCATTGCAGACCCACTGTCAGCCATCTTGGTCTCCTTGACCCCCTGTTCTACCACGAGGCTAACAGCGGCGTCTGGGGCCTGCTGGGCCAGGGGAAATCCCTCTTGTTGGGCCTGGGGGTCCTCCTCTACCCCGACACCTGCGTGGGGTACCGAGGGGCCAGCGCTGGGCCCAGCCACTTGTGAACAACATGCTGTCTTGCCGACATCAATCCTTGTGACCAGGACAACTGGAATCCTGGCCTCACTCACTGCACCGCCATGTTGGGACTTCCCCCCGCTACCAGCTGAAATGGGGATACCACCTGGGCCCTCCGCAACTGCACCAGCCTGATCTACAGGCCCGGCATCTGCCCTGGGCACCGAAGTTACCTTCCCCTCAGCGGCACTGCAGGGTTCCATCTCTTCCAGGGGTGGGTTTGGGGAAACATCCATAGGACTGTCCGGGACCGCTGACTCTGTAAGTACTTCCGCCCTCTTCTCAGGCTCCTTCCGTTGGGCCTTCCTGGGAGGCTGCTGAGAAGATGGTTGGGGTGGTGATTGGGATGGTGGTTGAAGGGTAGGTTGGGAAGGGGGAAGGGAGGGAGAGCGCGAAGCACTCCTGCGCCTTTCTGCCTGGCTGCCTTCCGCTTGGGATATGCGGAGCCGCTCCATGAAAATTTGGAAAAACCTGGCTTCGCTAGGAGCTTGATTGCTGAGTTTCGTTACCGTCTCCGCTAGGTCTCAGCACTGGCCTTTCAGGGCCTCAACTTTGGCATTACTTGCAGCCCTCCTCTGGCTGCTCATCCGGTCCCGACCATTTCTTAGCCCGGTAAGGGCCCGCATTTTCTCTTCAAAAGCTGACACCGCAACCTCCGCCAGCTCCTTCACCCTCCTCTTCCTCTGCTCTGTCCTTTCCATATTCTCACCAGGCTGAGGCCTGGTCCAGTCCATTAGGGGGACCTGCGTTCCAAGAAACAGCCTCTCCACCGTGGAGAGACCCACGTTCTCCGGCTCACTTTGTCGGGACCCAGGCCGAGACACATGGCCTGGGCCTGGGCTTGCGGAAGCCATGACTTCCCTTCCTCAAGCTAGCTCTGGTTCCTTAGCAGGAGCTCCTCCACACACAACCTCTCTGTCTGAATTACCGCGGCTTCTGGCACCAGACTTGCCCTCCAATGGATCCTCGTTAAAGGATTTAAAGTGTACTCATTCCAATTACAGGGCCTCAAAAGAGTCCTGTATTGTTATTTTTCGTCACTACCTCCCCGAGTCGGGAGTGGGTAATTTGCGCGCCTGCTGCCTTCCTTGGATGTGGTAGCCGTTTCTCAGGCTCCCTCTCCGGAATCGAACCCTGATTCCCCGTTACCCGTGGTCACCATGGTAGGCGTAGAAAGTACCATCGAAAGTTGATAGGGCAGACATCCGAATGTATCGTCGCCGTCACGGGGACGTGCGATCGGCCCGAGGTTATCTAGAGTCACCAAAGCGGCCGGGGAAGGGGCCGGAGCCCCGGGCCCCCGGATTGGTTTTGGTCTGATAAATGCACGCATCCCTGGGGGTCAGCGCTCGTCGGCATGTATTAGCTCTAGAATTACCACAGTTATCCAAGTAACAGATGGAGCGATCAAAGGAACCATAACTGATTTAATGAGCCATTCGCAGTTTCACTGTACCGGCCGTGTGTACTTACACGTGCATGGCTTAATCTTTGAGACAAGCATATGCTACTGGCAGGATCAACCAGTTAGCCCGTTGGTCGGGCACCGGCCTCGTCCCGAGGGGGGGGGGGAGAGGGCCGCGTGCCGCGCTGGTTTCGGGTCGGGCGCCGTCCACCTCCGGCGTGGGGCGCGGCCGTGGGGGGCTCCGGAGAAGGCGGACGGGCTCGGGGCGACGCTTCGTGTTTGGGGGCGAGGCGGACGGGAGGAGCGGGCTCGGCCTAAGCCCGACCTCCCCTCCGCGCTCGACGTCGCGCTCTCCCGCGGCCGGTCCGCGGGAGGGTGCCTGGCGGGGGGTACCGGGGCTGTCGGAGATGATCTGCGCTCGGCCGCCGGGGTGGGAGGCTCGGCCGGGGCAAGGGGACGAGGGGCTGACGGGCTGCCGGTTAAAACCGCCCGGTTCGCCACCTCGGACTCGCCCGGCTCGGCCTCCGCTGCCGGCGGCGTCTTTCCGGCCGTCCTGAGGGTCTTTCGGGTCCTGGCAGACTCACCTGAGGGGACCGCGGGTCGAGGGAGGTCCGCCCCGGGCGGGGGGACTCCTCTCCCGCGTCGAACGGGGCGACCCGCCGCCTGGACGGCGGGCCGGCCGGGGGCGCCTTACCCGGGCGGACGGGAGGGGGTCGAGGCGCCCTGTCAGCCCGCGACCTCCGGGGCCGGGGCCTGGGCGCGCTCTCACCTCCCCGCCGGGGTGCCCTGGGCAGCATCGGTCCTGGGCGTGAGGCTCCTGTGGAAGTCACATCGAGAAATTTCCTCCTCACATATATCCGCAGCAACCTTTCCCGGCCGTCTAGGGATCCGAAAAATAGAACCGCGAGCGGGCGGGGAAATCCGCGATTCGAGTCCGGGTCCCTGGAACCCGTCGCCGGCCTCCGGGGGCAAATCCGACCTCATCCGCGACTTCCGTCTTTTTGCGCCCAAAAAAACGGCAAAGACACGCTCGGCCAGCTTGAACCCGGTCAGCATGCCGCGCGCCGCCTAAAAAAACCGACAAAGTCCCGCTCGGTCAGCTTGGATCCGCCGGCCAGCTTGGGAAAAGGTCTGAAACGGCTCGCGAATGCGGCAAAGACACGTCGGTCAGCTTGGATCAGCCGGCCAACTTGGGCAAAGGCCTGAAACGGCTCGCGAAAGCGGCAAAGACACGCCGGTCAGCTTGGATCAGCCGGCCAGCTTGGGCAAAGGCCTGAAGCGGCTCGCGAAAGCGGCAAAGACACGCCGGTCAGCTTGGATCAGCCGGCCAGCTTGGGCAAAGGCCTGAAACAGCTCGCGAAAGCGGCAAAGACACGCCGTTCAGCTTGGGCCGGCCTGTCAAACGCCCTGGGAGCCGGATAATTGCCAAAGACCTTCGCGGTCAGCTTGGGCTAGCTTGCGGTGGGTCATGGGTGCCGCCTGGAGCTCAATCTCGGCCAGGGACCTCCGCGGTCGGCCCGGTCTTGTGCGGTAAGGGTCCCTCGTGCCGCCTGGAGCCCAATCGCGGA
>CM055118.1:395034890-395039890 GCA_029206835.1 Rana muscosa
ACCGTACCACTGCAGGGACCCATCGAAACACCCCTCAGATGCTCGCAGTCTAGCCTCCTTACGAAGGGGTCGACTGCAAAAACATACAGAAGGGGACTCAACGGGCAACCCTGCCTGACACCAGAGTCCACAGGAAAGGAGGGACCCACCCAACCGTTCACAAGAGGGAAGCTCTCAGCCCCCCTGTATAAAACCATCAGCCAATCAACAAATAAGTC
This sequence comes from Rana muscosa, assembly GCA_029206835.1. Classification (NCBI taxonomy): domain Eukaryota; kingdom Metazoa; phylum Chordata; class Amphibia; order Anura; family Ranidae; genus Rana; species Rana muscosa. The sequence goes on from CM055118.1 coordinate 395,035,109, forward strand.
AGGCAGGCCGTATTTCCTCAGAAGCAGCCAGAGGTACTCATGGCTTACCCGGTCAAACGCCTTGGCCTGATCTAATGCAAGTAGATACCGTGCATCATCCCCAGCCCTGCACCTTTCCACAGCCTCCCGGACGTTCAGGACTGCACTAAACGTGCTACGGCCAGGAATTGCACAGTGCTGAGAAGGAGACAGCATCCTGCCCGCCACAGCAGACAGACGTGTAAACAAGACTTTTGCCAGTATCTTTCTATCCGTGGTGAGAAGGGCGATAGGACGCCAATTCTCTACCACGGACGGGTCTTTCCCCTTTGATAGGAGGATCAGGGCCGACCTTCTCATTGATGGGGGCAGCAAGCCTGAGGCCAAACATTCATTAAAAACCTCCATCAAATGAGGAGCCAATTGGCTCTTAAAGGCTTTATAGAACTCCGCCGTGAGCCCGTCCGGACCAGGCGACTTTTTTAGTGACAATAAGTCTATGGCCTGCTCAATCTCGGCCACTGAGATCCTAGCTACCAAGGAGGGAGGGAGGTCAGACTCCACCTGAAGTGGGGTCCCCTCAAGGAAATCCTTGGCTTTCTCCAGATCCAAAGGCTGCCTCTTCAGGATGCCTGAAAAGTGGTCTCTGACGATTCCCAGGATCCCCGGTCTGGACCGGACCAAAGACCCCGCGGAATCCTTCAGGCCGTGCATGACCTTCGCACTCACTGCCTCACCACAGCTCTCGTAGGGATCCGGGGAGGAAAACTCCCCGTAATCCCTCTCAAGGACCAGGGAGGCAAGACGGTCGTACTGGCACTCCTTCAGCTGCGCCTTTAAACCAGATATCTGGTCCTGAGGACCCCCAGAGGAAACCAGGCGGTCTAACTGCCTGCGTAACCTGTGGTAGATCTGGTACTTGGAAGCTGCCCTACGCCTAGAGATCTCTCGGAAGAAGCCCTCCGATCTCTTCTTCACTACCTCCCACCACTCCTGGCGGGGGCAGCCGCTCTCAAGAAGCGAGGCTTGATACGAAAGAAAGATCTCATAGGCTTCCCTTACTTCAGGGTCCTCCAACAGTGACCCATTCAGGCGCCATAACCCTTTCCCCCTCTGAGGGGTCTCGGCTACATTCAAGGTGACAGATACCATACAGTGATCAGAGAACTCCACCGCCTGCAGCGTTGGAGCCGCAAAGGCGGAGTCCCCCTTCAAAAAAAACCTATCTATCCTACTCTTGCTATTACCTCGGGAATAAGTGTACCCCGTGTGGTTGGGGAGATGACGAACGTGCACGTCCACCAACCCGGCTTCCCTCACTATGCTATTTAAAAAAAGGCTATCATATCCCAGAGGGGCGGCGACACCCGCACGGTCCTTGGGCCTAACGATGGTATTGAAGTCGCCGCCAAAAACTACCTGCTGGGACGTAAAAAGGTATGGTTTTACCGCCGTAAGGAGGCTCTTCCTCTCCCTCTTGGATTGAGGGCCGTAGATATTGATCAAACGGAGGAATTGCCCCCCCACGACGGCGTCAACCACCAGACATCTACCCATCTCCAAAACAATCACTCGTCGACAAGCCACCGAACCGGTCTTAAAAAGGACCGCAACTCCACTGCAGGGCTCAGCCGCAAGAGACCAGAGGGAGGGCCCGCACCTCCACTCCCTCTTTGCCAGATGCATCTCTGCCACCGATGCCAGCCAGGTCTCCTGCAAAAATAAAATGTCAGCTTCAAAACGGCTGAGAAAATGAAAGGCCATGGAACGAGCCGCCACAGAACGAATACTTGCAACATTAATCGTTGCAAGACGTATTGGAGAGGGCACCGCCATCCTTAGTGATTGGTTGGTTTTGCTCTCCTCTGTTTACAAAACTATTTACATGCCTCCTCCCTCCGAATCGGAGGAGGAGTACGCAAACTTTTCCCACATAGTGGCAGGACGCCCCACACCGCCCACACCACTAGGGCCAGGTGTAGGACTTGCAGCCCCGCCGCACACAGCCTTCTTGCGCTTCCGCTTCTTCTGTTTTTCCCACCCCGCCTCCTTATCTGCGGGAACATCACCCTCATCCTCCTCAGACCGGCCACTAGAAGCGGCCATATGGCGCTTTACTGGATGTTTCCATCCCTTCCTGATCACCCTCAACCTGTATCCCAGGGGGGACCGTAGGGAGGGGAGGGGGGGAGGGGGGGAAGGAAGGGGGAAGGGGGAGGACGGGAGGGGGAAGGGTTTGGGGGGGCGGGGGAGGGACGGAAGGTCCTGTTGCCTTCTTTTTGGGGCCCCTCAGGTTTTTAGGGTCACTGCCTTCCCCACCACTACGACCTTGACCCTCAGAGCCAGCCACTCCACCCTGCCTCTGCCGCACCGGCCTTTGTCTCTGCGGGAGAGGACCAGCCTGTCCCCCAGCCCTTGGGCCCTCAGCCCCACCCTCAGCGCCCTGTGCCTCCTCAGCCTGACCCTGGCCCCCCACCTCCTCCTCCTCAGGTGCTGGACCTCTAAAAGCCTTAGGACACCTACTGAATGGGTGCCCCATGACCCCGCATAAGTTGCAACATATTTTATTGCAGCCCTCTGCAATGTGGCCCACCCCGTTGCACTTAGTGCAACGGACGGTGGTACATTTCGCACTCATATGAGTGGGGGAGCCGCATTTAAAGCACCTCCGCGGCTGTCCCAAATAGAAAACAAGTATGCGGTCACGGCCAATGAATGCACTCCCCGGTATGTGGGTCATGCTACTACCCTGTCTTTTGAGCCTAATCTTGACGGACCATGCCCCTGTCCAAATCCCCCTTTCATCTAGGGTTTTCCTCAAGGGCCCCTGGAGCTGCCCGTGCCGGCTTAGCCAAAAGGATATGTCCTCTGGGGGCAGGGACTCATTCCGGACGAGAATAGTCAGGGACTTAACTTCCTCCTGTCTAGACAGGGGGACCACCCTGAAACTTCTCCAGGGTTCTAGGCCCTTCAAGCATTCATAGTTTGATATAAAGAGCTCCATGCTTACTGAGGTCATGAAGCTCACATCAAACTCATGCGAGCCCCCGGGGTGTATAACTGCGAAGATATCCGCAACCCTAAACCCCATTGAAAGGACCAGGTCGACTACAGCCCCTCGGGACGGGCACTGCCCTGCTCCCACAAACTTCAACTGAACTACGTTACGCCTCTCTCTCTGGACCACCTATACCCCGGGACCATGCATCAGCCCTTTCCTGGGCCTGCTCCGCAGGGGGAGCCCTGAGGTTCCGGGCGCCAAATCGGCCGTATAGGTGGTCCAGAGGAACACTGGCACCTGCCACCCGGGCGAAGGAACGCCCCTCATTCAGGGCGGCCCTAATACTCTCCTCCTGAGAATCACTAATTAATTTTCCAGGGAGAGGAGCCCCTGGAAGTGGGTCTACCAAAGGGGGAGGAGCTCCCAGAGAGGGGCCCTGCTTAGCTGCAGGCTCTCCCCTACGCCCTGAATCTCCGGGGTCACACTCTAAACCCCACTTCCCAACTTGCTTCCTCCGTACCACCGGCGGCTCTTCAACTGGGCCTGCTGGGACTACCGGGACATCACTGCCCCCAGGGAGGCTATCTCCCACCTCTTCATACGCCCCGACTGAATCGGCCTGAGCCTCTGATAGTTGGGACTCCTCTATGCCCCTAATGAAGCTCATGGCCGGACAGTCTCCCTCTAGTGGGCCCAGCGCACAGTCCCCCCAAGCTGGGTCCTGCATTACTGGGGCCTGTGCCGCCGGGATGTCCCCAGACATGCTGGTATCTACACAGTCACTAACCTCAGGTATACCTCCCACTACCGCCATTTCCACATCAGGACCACTGCTTTCAGTTTGACCTGCAAGGTCGGGATTGGCTGCTGATGAAGCCTCGCCTGGCTGGTCACCTGACACGGCCGCGGGAGTCAGCGTGACGTCATGCACGTTGCCCCGCGCGCGTCCTCTCGCGGGACCTCCCGCAAGATCACGCTAGCCGCGGAGGCCACGCCCCCTTCGGCTTCACGCAAGGAGGCCACGCCGATCAGGGATTGTGGAGCTGGATGTCCCTCCACCTCCTCAGAGCCCAGCAGCTGCTGCGCATCCGCCATTACACCATCCTCCAACTCTCCCTCCTTGTCTATGCCAGGGCCTGCACTAAGGTCCATCGCCATCTCTGCCCTTTCTGCAGCGGCACCACTTGCACCTCCAGCCTCTTCCATCCCACCCACGGCTCCTGTGGTGGATGTCTGTCCCTCACCCTGGGTCTGCCTCTCCTGGGTGGCGGGCGCCATTTTACCTGGCGGTCTGGCCAAACCCTGGGCTGCACCCTCCGGGGTCACTGGGGGTGTTCTCACGGTTTTAACATTGTCTTTTTGTTCTTGTCTTCCAGATTGTCCCTGGACCGGAGGAAACTGTAGCTTGGGGAGGCGGACCACTGGGTTCTTCATTTTCAGCGTGGCTATCCCCGGGTTGCTAGCTGCCTCACCAGGCCTCTAGCTTATTGCAGTCCCTGCAGCCTCTTTCACAGGCTGAGGTGCTGCCTGCACAGGAGCGCCCTCCGCAGCATCACTGCATACTACCGGGTTACACACTGCCCCCATTCCGTCTCCCTCTCTATCCTCCTCTGCTCCGTCCTCTGCTCCGTCCTCTGCTCCGTCCTCCAGATCTTCCTCCGCTCCTTCCTCCATTTCCGCAGGGGTCACCTCTCCCGCTCTGGGCTTGCGGCGCCTTGCTGCCTGGGACCCCTCCGTCATGACTCTCATCAGCTCCCTGCTAATGGGGTGCGTGAAGCTTTTCTCCTCCCGGCCTCTCTCGC
>CM055118.1:395042390-395216086 GCA_029206835.1 Rana muscosa
CGCTACTCTTATATCAAGACATCGCTTGTATATGAAGGCAAAATGTATTAAAACATTTTGCTTGTGTAGCGGTCTCACCCGCTCTCTCCCTTCTTCTTCTCGGCTGGTTTACTCATCTAGGGGGACCAGGGGGAGGGGTGAGGTGCTGCCACCAGCTCGCCCCTCTTATGTGTGTAGAGGTTTGAGCTAAGATCTTTACCTTCGCGTCTGTGTCCCTGTCCAGAGATTCCACTTCAAATATGACCGGTAGATAGGTGAATGTAGAACACTTTGCTCCCAGAAAAGTAAGCCCACACCAGGTGACAGTACAACTTCTATATTTATTTCCGCAGAGATAAATATGCCTCTTTGCAAGCAGACAGGTTGATACAAACACAAACTTGGTGGGGAGAGGGTTCAGGCACAATCCTTTCAGATCAGAGAAGCTGTTAGGAGTTCACAACAACTTTTGGCGCACGGTCACTGCCACCGACCGGGTGAAGGATGAGGCCTCTGCCACAGACCTTTGGATAGGTCCCTGCCACCTACCTGATGTAGCTGGGTCTCTGCAAAGACCATAGAACATGAACTACCTTCTAATGGCGGCCCCTGTTAGGGAGATGATCCATCCCGGATGGTCCCCAGAGGCCTGCACTGTCACCAGCCAATGCTGCGCTGGATCTTCAGGCCAGGTCATCTCCCTGGTTCTCCTCGCCTGAGACTCTGGTCCCCTCACTCGGTGGGCCCCCTAGGTATCTTCTCCCATGTGGGACCCACTCGAAGGTACTGGGCCCCAGGCCTCGGATAGTACCTCACCCCAGGCCTAAGGTGCCTGGGATGGAACTCGAACTCCCTCGCACCCGGGCCGAGGGCACCTGGGCGCGGACAAACAGAACAGCACCCCCCAGGCTGAAGGTGCCTGGGGCTTGGACCTCGTGCGCAAGATGTCCGCCCCCTTTATACCCTCTCCCAGCAGGCACAGCGGGTTCCCCGCCCTGCCATACTACTGCCGCGAGAGGACACAAAGGGCCCGGCCCTACAATGATGGTTCATCCCCAGCCCAAGGCGACAGCGCCACCCAGGGGCCGTAGGGAACTGAACACCATTATATCCTCCACGAATCAAATTGGCCATAGATTCCTAACAATTAGTGTATCTGGGCCATGCTACCGCCCAGATACTCCCCCTAAATGTTAACCCCCGCTACACTTGTCTTGCAAAACGCTCTCAAACCAAGTTACTCTCAAACCAAGGTTTTACTGTATTTGGTAATCTGTACAAACCTACCCCTATTGGGTTCAAACTGTAGGCATGGCTAGGTCACCAATTGAGTTAACTAGTTGAATACAGAAAATTATAAAGAAAACAGAAAAATTATATATATATATATATATATATATATATATATATATATATATATATATATATATATATATATATATATATATATAGCGCTACCCCCAGTTAAGAGAGCCGCTGATATTGATTTGGGCCCTGTAGTGCACTGCTGTCAACCCCTGGCAATCGGCTCTAACCTCCCGTGGCACAGCTGGTGATAGAGGGATAGGACCGCGTGACCGCAACTGTTGGTGACGCAGTCCTATAACAAACATACACAGAATATACTTTAAAACTCCTATTAAAGTAAGCGGAACTGACACCAAATGTACTTTACCCAGATATTTTACTGAGGCTAATGGGCAAGTAATGAACAACAGTATAACAAGTTGCAGTTCCCTGCAATAAACAGTAATAAAGATAAACAGAGTAATCAGAATAATAAAGTATTGCTATGCAACTCTAGCGCTGCCCTTTTACAGCTACTTCCCCTCATGGGTAGACTAACACCCAGCAATGTCTACCTATGCAGTCAGGCCTGACTGATCTAAATGGAAGTTCAGTGAAACAATATTCGCTAGCAATCTTTTCGGTGGTGCACTTGAAGAACAACTTTGTAATCCCAACGAATAGTAAAGATAAAGTATCTGTCTTTAAACAGCTCTCACCACCCGGGCAAGTCAAAGTCCGTTTCCTCCATCGATTCATCTAGGAACAGGAATCCACCGACATCCAAGTCTTCAATCCTTCTGGTGTACTGCAGCAAGGAGGATTAGATGTCTCTAAGGCTCTGCTAGGCTGGCAGAGGGCTCTTTGGAAAGGAGCACACGGCCCGGGCTTCAGGCCTTGTGCACACAGCAGTTCAGCACAGACATCCTCTTGCTAGGAGAGGGGGATCCAAAGAGACCGACCAAAACTCCGCCTCCCCTTTATAAAGTCTCCCCCAGCAGTCTCTGTTCTGGAGCAATGCACCCTGGGTACTGCAAGATGTACTGGGAGATGTAGTCGCTCTCTCCTCTGCTTTCACTTCCATAATGTCTCTTTACTTCCTCCCGACTCACCTCTCACCTGGAACTTCTTGTCTCTCTGCATTAAAGGGGAACACCCCGCTACATATATATAAAAGGAAAAATGAAGAGAATAAAAAATATATATATAATTAAATTAACTGAACAAAACTTGCTTCATAGATTAATAAAGTAGGTCCAGGATAATCCATTCCATCTGGGGTAAACATATATATGACTTCAATGTATTTTCAGTGTCTTCATTTCTATACTTGAAACAGTTCACACTACAAGACGTTTCTTAAACTGCAGTTCCTCTGAGCTCCACAAGGTGGTGATATCATATCTACCCAGTAAAAAAGTCTCTATTGAATACAGACAGGAAGTGATGTCAGTTACAGACAGGAAGTGATGTCAGTTACAGACAGGAAGTGATGTCAGTTACAGACAGGACATTCCATTTGGTAAGACGTAGAGAGAGGAGACGTTGCTGGATCTGGCGGCAGAGGAGGTAATACGTAGATTAACCCCTTCAGGGGGATCAGTTAATGATTAATAGATCTTGCTTCCAAAGCTGGCCATACATGGATCACACTGATCTCACAGCTCCCCTCCTCCCAATGTCCCTAATAATTACGATTATTTGATATGATGAAGTTAAAAACCCAGGAAGTCAGCACAGGGATGGTGGGAGCACAGCAGGGGTACTTCTTCCTGGGGCTGTACCCCTGCTGTGCTCATTATGAGGGGCTCCCACCATCCCTGTGCTGTGCTGTGCTGAATTCCTGGGTTTGTACTGTAGTAGCCCGAAATTCAATTTGGATTCGTATGAAATACGAATGTTCGTTAAGTTTTCGTAAAAATTAGAAACATTCGTTATGGAAGTCAGCACAGCACAGGGATGGTGGGAGCCCCTCATAACGACTGCCGTATTGAGAAAGGTATTTTTTTTGCTTTTTAAATTCATTATTAGTATTTCTTATGAATTCAAATTGAATTTCGGACGCGAAATACGAATTAACGTCTAATACAAAACGGAACGAAACTAATTTATTGACGGCGCCCATGTCTAGTATGTAATGACGTCAGAATGCCTGCAACAAGCTTGGGTCCTGTGTAGTGTGGGGGGGGGGGGGGGTCCTGTGTAGTGTGGGGGGGGGGGGTCCTGTGTAGTGTGTGTGTGTGTGTGTGGGGGGGGTCCTGTGTAGTGTGTGTGGGGGGGGTCCTGTGTAGTGTGTGTGTGGGGGGGGTCCTGTGTAGTGTGTGTGTGTGTGTGTGGGGGGGTCCTGTGTAGTGTGTGTGTGGGGGGGGTCCTGTGTAGTGTGTGTGTGGGGGGGTGGAGTCCTGTGTAGTGTGTGTGGGGGGGGGTGGAGTCCTGTGTAGTGTGTGTGTGTGGGGGGGTGGAGTCCTGTGTAGTGTGTGTGTGGGGGGGGGAGTCCTGTGTAGTGTGTGTGTGGGGGGGGGAGTCCTGTGTAGTGTGTGTGTGTGTGGGGGGGGGAGTCCTGTGTAGTGTGTGTGGGGGGGGGGAGTCCTGTGTAGTGTGTGTGTGTGTGTGTGGGGGGGGGAGTCCTGTGTAGTGTGTGTGTGTGTGTGTGGGGGGGGGAGTCCTGTGTAGTGTGTGTGTGTGGGGGGGGGGAGTCCTGTGTAGTGTGTGTGTGTGTGGGGGGGGAGTCCTGTGTAGTGTGTGTGTGTGTGGGGGGGGGAGTCCTGTGTAGTGTGTGTGTGTGTGGGGGGGAGTCCTGTGTAGTGTGTGTGTGTGGGGGGGGGGAGTCCTGTGTAGTGTGTGTGTGTGTGTGGGGGGGAGTCCTGTGTAGTGTGTGTGTGTGTGGGGGGGAGTAGTGTGTGTGTGTGTGGGGGGGAGTAGTGTGTGTGTGTGTGTGGGGGGGAGTCCTGTGTAGTGTGTGTGGGGGGGGGGAGTCCTGTGTAGTGTGTGTGTGTGTGTGTGGGGGGGAGTCCTGTGTAGTGTGTGTGTGTGTGTGTGTGGGGGGGAGTCCTGTGTAGTGTGTGTGTGTGTGTGTGTGGGGGGGAGTCCTGTGTAGTGTGTGTGTGTGTGTGTGTGTGGGGGGGAGTCCTGTGTAGTGTGTGTGTGTGTGTGGGGGGGAGTCCTGTGTAGTGTGTGTGTGTGTGTGGGGGGGAGTCCTGTGTAGTGTGTGTGTGTGTGTGTGGGGGGGAGTCCTGTGTAGTGTGTGTGTGTGGGGGGGGGAGTCCTGTGTAGTGTGTGTGTGTGTGTGGGGGGGAGTCCTGTGTAGTGTGTGTGTGTGTGTGGGGGGGAGTCCTGTGTAGTGTGTGTGTGTGTGGGGGGGAGTCCTGTGTAGTGTGTGTGTGTGGGGGGGGTCCTGTGTACTGTGTGTGTGTGGGGGGGGGTTCGTGTGTGGGGGGGAGTCCTGTGTAGTGTGTGTGTGTGTGGGGGGGGAGTCCTGTGTAGTGTGTGTGTGTGTGGGGGGGGGTCCTGTGTAGTGTGTGTGTGGGGGGGTCCTGTGTAGTGTGTGTGTGTGTGTGTGTGTGTGTGTGGGGGGGTCGTGAGTGTGTGTGTGTGTGTGTGGGGGGGGGGTCCTGTGTAGTGTGTGTGTGTGTGGGGGGGGTCCCGTGTAGTGTGTGTGGGGGGGGTCCCGTGTAGTGTGTGTGTGTGTGGGGGGGGTCCTGTGTAGTGTGGTGTGGGGGGTCCTGTGTAGTGTGTGTGGGGGGGGGCTCCCGTGTAGTGTGTGTGTGGGGGGGGCTCCCGTGTAGTGTGTGTGTGTGTGTGTGTGTGTGTGTGGGGCTCCCGTGTAGTGTGTGTGTGTGGGGGGGGGGGGGTCCTGTGTAGTGTGGGGGGGGTCTTGTGTGGGTAAATCGTACCTAAGTCTGAAGTGGGGCTTTAATAAAATGGAGACCTGTATGAGGAGGTGAGGAGGATTCTGGGAATATAATTAGATTTTACTATTTGTGTTCAGATCCAGAGTTTTCCTCCTGTGAAGTCTGGAGATCACATGACCATCACATTGCCTCCACCTCCCTCCCTGATAGAATAGAGAAATACAAAGAAGATTCTAGAAGTCACCAGAGAGATGATGGAGGAGAGGTGAGCGGTGCCGGGAATTCTGGGACATTATCCAGTAACAGACAAGGGATGTGTCTGGATGGTGACTGTATCATTGTGTGTGTCAGGTTCCTATAAGGTGTCAGGATGTCACTGTCTATTTCTCCATGGAGGAGTGGGAGGATTTAGAAGGACACCCCGGATCTCTACAAGGACGTCATGATGGACAATCAGCCGCCCCTCACATCACTGGGTAAGAGGAGACTTTATTGTACAGGAGAGAGCAGTACGGAGGCTCCACCTAGATCCCCCATCATCTGATAAACACATAGAAACAATGGATTCAGTCAGTGTGTGTGTTTCCTACAGATGGATCCAGTAATGAGAACCCACCAGAGAGATGTCCCCGTCCTCTGTATTCCCGGGATTCCACACAGGAAGGTCACACCATCCCCCACCATCATCAGGTAGGTGAGGACCAATCACTGATAGTATCATTAGGATCTGTACATTATCTGTATTGTTACCTTTGATGCAGAGTTGCCGACCTACCAGACTGAAATTCACGGATACAACACTCACAATTTACTGGCACAGCCAAGTTTTTCCTGACATTTCCCAAAAGTTAAATCTATAGACAAGTACAATATGCAATTAGTAATGTGGTTTAAGATTGATATTAAGGTACAAAAACCAATTTCTTATGTTATTTTAGATATAATGAGGGGGGGGGGGGGGTTATCATAACCCATCAGATTTTGTCACCTTTGTCCAACTGGAGAGATTTCCTCTTATCCACCACAGATACTGAGGGGAAATCCCTGGGAGCCGCCAGGATCCCCAGAATTTATGTCCCCAATTTTAAAAACCTCCGGTCGCCGTCACTCCATGACCTCCGGTCGCCGTCACTCCATGACCTCCGGTCGCCGTCACTCCATGACCTCCGGTCGCCGTCACTCCATGACCTCCGGTCGCCGTCACTCCATGACCTCCGGTCGCCGTCACTCCATAACTTCCACCACCTCCTGTCTCCCATCCCTCCGCCGCCTCCTGTCTCCCATCCCTCCGCCGCCTCCTGTCTCCCATCCCTCCGCCGCCTCCTGTCTCCCATCCCTCCGCCGCCTCCTGTCTCCCATCCCTCCGCCGCCTCCTGTCTCCCATCCCTCCGCCGCCTCCTGTCTCCCATCCCTCCGCCGCCTCCTGTCTCCCATCCCTCCGCCGCCCCTCCTGTCTCCCATCCCTCCGCCGCCCCTCCTGTCTCCCATCCCTCCGCCGTCCCTCCTGTCTCCCATCCCTCCGCCGTCCCTCCTGTCTCCCATCCCTCCGCCGCCTCCTGTCTCCCATCCCTCCGCCGCCTCCTGTCTCCCATCCCTCCGCCGCCTCCTGTCTCCCATCCCTCCGCCGCCTCCTGTCTCCCATCCCTCCGCCGCCTCCTGTCTCCCATCCCTCCGCCGCCTCCTGTCTCCCATCCCTCCGCTGTCTCCCATCCCTCCGCTGTCTCCCATCCCTCCGCCGCCTCCTGTCTCCCATCCCTCCGCCGCCTCCTGTCTCCCATCCCTCCGCCGCCCCTCCTGTCTCCCATCCCTCCGCCGCCCCTCCTGTCTCCCATCCCTCCGCCGCCCCTCCTGTCTCCCATCCCTCCGCCGTCCCTCCTGTCTCCCATCCCTCCGCCGTCCCTCCTGTCTCCCATCCCTCCGCCGTCCCTCCTGTCTCCCATCCCTCCGCCGTCCCTCCTGTCTCCCATCCCTCCGCCGTCCCTCCTGTCTCCCATCCCTCCGCCGTCCCTCCTGTCTCCCATCCCTCCGCCGTCCCTCCTGTCTCCCATCCCTCCGCCGTCCCTCCTGTCTCCCATCCCTCCGCCGTCCCTCCTGTCTCCCGTCCCTCCGCCGTCCCTCCTGTCTCCCATCCCTCTGCCGTCCCTCCTGTCTCCCATCCCTCTGCCGTCCCTCCTGTCTCCCATCCCTCTGCCGTCCCTCCTGTCTCCCATCCCTCTGCCGTCCCTCCTGTCTCCCATCCCTCTGCCGTCCCTCCGCCGTCCCTCCTGTCTGCCATCCCTCCGCCGTCCCTCCTGTCTGCCATCCCTCCGCCGTCCCTCCTGTCTGCCATCCCTCCGCCGTCCCTCCTGTCTGCCATCCCTCCGCCGTCCCTCCTGTCTGCCATCCCTCCGCCGTCCCTCCTGTCTGCCATCCCTCCGCCGTCCCTCCTGTCTGCCATCCCTCCGCCGTCCCTTCTGTCTGCCATCCCTCCGCCGTCCCTCCTGTCTGCCATCCCTCCGCCGTCCCTCCTGTCTGCCATCCCTCCGCCGTCCCTCCTGTCTGCCATCCCTGCGCCGTCCCTCCTGTCTGCCATCCCTGCGCCGTCCCTCCTGTCTGCCATCCCTCCGCCGTCCCTCCTGTCTGCCATCCCTCCGCCGTCCCTCCTGTCTGCCATCCCTCCGCCGTCCCTCCTGTCTGCCATCCCTCCGCCGTCCCTCCTGTCTGCCATCCCTCCGCCGTCCCTCCTGTCTCCCATCCCTCCGCCGTCCCTCCTGTCTCCCATCCCTCCGCCGTCCCTCCTGTCTCCCATCCCTCCGCCGTCCCTCCTGTCTCCATCACTCGATTCTGTCTCTCTGACCATCCCTACATGCCTTGCTTCATCCCTTCATCTATCCATCTCTGTCACCCAATGTATACTTCCATTCCTTACTCTTTCCATCTCTCTGTCCATCTCCCTCCCCCACTCTATTTTTCCGTTATAAACAAATGTGCCTCACTAAAATAGATGAATAATAACACCTTAAGACAGTGTTTCTCAACTCCAGTCCTCAAGGCGCCCCAACAGGTCATGTTTTCAGGCTCTCCATTGTTTTGCACAGGTTATTTGATCAGTTTAACTGCTTTAGTAATTCCCACAGCTGTTTCATCTGAGGGAAATCCTGAAAACATGACCTGTTGGGGCGCCTTGAGGACTGGAGTTGAGAAACACTGCCTTAAGACCATCAAGCACAATAAATATTCCAATATTTAATGATCATGCAGTATACACACTACACACCAGCACTTTTCTTCTGAAAATCAGCCTGATCTATGATATTCCTCCTCTCTCCTCCTTCTTTCTTTCTTTCGTCCACCTTCTTTCTTTCGTCCACCTTCTTTCTTTCGTCCTCCTTTCTTTCTTTCTTCTTTCTTTCTTCCTCCTTCTTTCTTCCTCCTTCTTTCTTCCTCCTTCTTTCTTCCTCCTTCTTTCTTTCTCCTTCTTCCTCTTCCTCCATAGCAGCAGTACTCAGAGAGAGAAATAAAAGCTCATCAGAGACTCTCAGCCACCTCTAGGCTGGAAATGCACATGCGCAGTTCCAAGCCAAGAGCGTCACAGACCGACAGCTCTTTTTTTTTACTGGCAGGCTTTCCACCTTACGGGCAGGAAAAAAATGTTTGGTAACACTGCTTTGATGTCATTTTTATTCTATATTCAGAGTGGAAACCTGAGAGCTTCTAAAGTTGAGGTTAAAGAAGAGATAAAAGAGGAGGATGATGAGGATGGGGGGATGGAGGAAGGACACAAAGATCTGTACCAGGACACCATGGTGGAGTCATCCAGCTACAGGAACCCCCCAGAGAGAAGTCCCCGTCCTCTGTATTCCCGGGATTCCACACAGGAAGGTCACACCATCCCCCACCATCATCAGGTAGACGATTGGTAGTTATTGGTAGTTCTGATTTATTCACAGAATATTTATTTTATTACATCTTTTATGAATGTTTTATTATTTCAGAGTGGAAACCTCGGGGATGATAATATTGATGTTAAAGAAGAGTATAAAGAGGAGGATGAGGAGTATGGAGTGATGGAGGAGTTATCAGAAGGACACAAGGATATGATGGAACCACCTAATACCAGGAACCCCCCAGAGAGATGTCCCCGTCCTCCATATGAATGGGATTCCACACAGGAAGGTCACACCATCCCCCACTGTTACAAGGTTGGTGGGACAGAGGTTATAAAACACACTTCTAGAGACAATGTGTGGATTTTATATGTGATGTCACAATAATAAAGCTTATATCTTACAGATGAGATTCTCTCTCATTTTCTTGATTTAGAGTGGAGATCCAATCGATATGGAATTTGAGGTTAAATCAGAAGAAGAAGAGACGTATGTGAGGGATGATCAGCAGTCTAGGGAGAAGGATGGAATATTGAGGCTCATTATAGAGGAGGACACTCCTACAGAGATCGGCACAGGTGGGTCATTAACACTAAATACATTCCTCCACCCATAATGCTCACTGATTGGTCCAGAGTAGGGCGGGGACTGGGTGATATCAGCCTGTAATCCCCTGGTCACTTTCCTGAGCTGTGTTCCCCGTCCTGTATTTCTCTCGGATAATCTTCCTTCTCTGTGCTGCAGACACAATTTATGTATCTAGACTGGATTTATGGAGATTCTGGGGTTCAGCTGGCAGCATAATGTTCATTTTCCCCATAAGTGTTACTAGACCTAGGCACATGGGGGAACGTACTTTGGGTCTTCTGCCCCATACCCGGGTATGGCAAGATCTCTGACAGACAATTCTCCCAGGATTACTAACTCTGTTGTCTGCTGGCTGTGCCGGGTGGAGGGATATGTCTGTATAGTCTCAGACCCAAGTCACTGAGTGCAGTCTCAGGAGACGGGAGGCAGCGGTGTGGGACCTCTGCAACTTGTCTCATGTGAACATTTCATCCACCACTGATTACCAATATTATGAGTCCTGATCCTTACACTGTATAATTTATATTGTACATTACATACTCCTGACCCCTGCACTATATACTCTATATCAGGGATCTTCAAACTACGGCCCTCCAGCTGTTGCAGAACTACACTTCCCATTAGGCAATGTAAAACTCTGACATTCACAGACATGACAAGGCATGACGGGAATTGTAGTTCCTGAACAACTGGAGGGCCATAGTTTGAAGACCCCTGCTCCATATTGTACATTACATACTCCTGACCCCTGCACTATATACTCTATATTGTACATTACACACTCCTGACCCCTGCACTATATACCCTATGTTTACATTACATCCTTTTGATACTATATAGTATTATCTGTTGTATCTTATACTCTATGGTGTACATTACATACTCCTGACCCCTGCACTATATTCTGTATGTTGTATAGTAAATCATTCTGATACTATAAAATCCTAACTGTTGTATCCTATATAATAAGTTGTACATTACATAGTCCTGACTTCTTTTGCTCCCATTTTCTACCAGCTGGACATTTTATATCTGATGATTTGATTGGAGGACAGACTTTTTTTTACATGGTGATAATAATGTGATAACATCCTCAGACTTTGGAACCTTAAACAGGAAGTGATAATGAGGGAGGAGTCAATAACCCAATGATGGTGGTCTTCAGGATTAAGGATGAGCCCCGGTGTGTTTGTGAACCTCAGGAGCAGAGCCCGCCAGGAAGTCGGCACTGCACAGCGCTAATCACAGACGGCGAGACATTTCCTGATGCGCGGCGGCAGAGATCGGGAAATGTCTCGCTGTCTGTGATTAGCGCTGTGCAGTGCCGACTTCTGTTAGTGAAATCAGGCTGTACGCAGAGCACACAGCCACATCTCCTGTCTCCTGCGCTAATAAGCACACATTTCATCTTAATGATATAATGCATCTTACCAATCATTCGATTTCCCGTTCATCCAAGTAAAAAGACATCACCATCCTAAGTTCTCAGCTCCGCCAGCATGACTGACTAGAGACCAGTCTGCCTGGATCTTTTATTCATAAATCACAAAAGCTTTCACAAAAAGGAAGTGATGTCACAGGATGTGATCTCCACACAGGAAATGACCATATAAGGATATGGTAAATACAGCCAAAGGAATCAATGCAATACAACTAAAGGATTCTGATGGGTAAAAACAGAAGGTGGTGTCTTCACAGACAACCAATCAGACATTTGTATTCTTTCAAAAGAACCAATCACAGACATGTATACATTCAAATACAATACTAGCAGTGTCTAGGGTTGCCACCTGTCCGGGATTCACCCAGACAGTTCGAGTTTTGAATCAGGTGTCCAGGTTTCAGGCAGACTGCAACCCGGACACATTTTTCGGACTGGGCTGTGGCTCCCCATGTAACCAAGATAGTCACACACATCTGTTGGTGTCCAGGGCTGGGGGCAGGTTCAGGGCCATCTTAATAGCATCATGGGCCCCTGGGCAAAGTAATGCTCTGGGGCCCCTACAATAGTGACAGTGCAGGTAAACAGAAATCAAATAGGTAGGAGGTAGGGGATAGCTAAAGTGTAGAGGAGTCAGAGTGCTGGGGGGATATCTGGGATGTAGAGGGGCAGCCCGGGCTCAAGGACCAGCTGCTTTGGGGAAAGGGCAGGCCCCCCCCCCCATGTAGCTGGGGCCCCTGGGTAGTGTCCAGGTGTGCCCTCTCATTAAGACAGCCCGGGGCAGGTGCGGCATCACTGGCTGGGGGGGGGGGTTGGGCAATGATGTCAGCAAGAGCACTTTGGCTGCACCCACTGTTCGCTGCAGCAGACTATGCCTGCCTACCGGGTTACTACTCTCCTTGCGGCACACAAAGGTGTCCCAGGCCACTAAAGTGTTCAGGTTTTGCTTGAAGAAAAGGTGGCAACCCTAGCAGTGTCGTGTGCAAAGGATTATGTACAGAGCCGTGCTTTCTGTGAGACAAAGGAACACAGGAAAAGATGGGTCTGTACAAGACCGTGTGCCAACCAACTCACTGCTTCCAATGACGTGAACCGTACTCCATCATGGCTCAGTGGGCCATCATTTTCATATAGTTATGCTATAGTTCCCACGTACACAGATCTCTTCGCTTGGAGTCATTAATGCAGTCGACAAGAAGTGGCCAGTCTCTTGGTGAGGCATAAAGGAACATCCCTAAAAGAGCGAGCATATCTGCGGTGTCCACAGGAAGGTTTTCACGGCCAATGGTCTTCTGCCAACGTCTGTATGTGCGAATACCCTCACATGAGCGCATTACAGCAAAACCGACACTGGGGGACATCTGACAACATACATTTATAAACATTTCCACAACACTTCCTGGCGGGCTGTGCACGTGAGATTCGCGAACACGCCAGAGCTCATCCTTATTCAGGATCAGTCCAGTCTTCATCTTGGTTGTTCTCCCCCCCCCCCATCCTCACTCTCTGACCTCTGGTGGGGCTCAGCCCCACTGTTATTCATGACTAAGTCGTGGAGTAAATAAGGAAGCGCAGTAATTCTTGTGTTTGGAAAATGGCAATGGGGGATAGAGGGGGTGGGGACACTCGTCCTATAAATTTCCCTCATCACTGTCACTCCTATAAAAGACAGTTCTCGTTGTTTCCTCACTCTCTGACCTCTGGTCCATGAATAAAGAAATGAACTGGTAGAAGATCAGAGGATCCGTTTACTAGTTACCTTGAGGGTGGAATTGTAAGATCCTCAGAGACCAAGCGGCCTGATGTGGGTGGAGTCAGGGCCGTTGTTTTGAAATCATGGGGCCCCCATACAAGCCCACCTGATGGGGCCCAATGACTCCACCCACCTGCCTTGGAAAAAAAAATGCAGATTTGTCTTCAAATGATTTTTATCTTCCTGCAGCCTGTTATAAATTTGATTAGACTTGGATCTGAACATCCCTGCTCATGAGAATGCTGCAGCTGACTTTAACCTCTTGCCGGCGGCGGGTCGGCTCTCCTGTGCAAATCGCTGTAGCAGCTACGGTGGCAGGCGCAGGCTGCGGGAGCCTGCCCGGGGGGGGGGGGGGGGATCGCCTATTACAGCCACATAACGGGGAACTGTCTTTGTAAACAAGGTATATCCCCGTTCTGACAGATGGCATGTCAGAGAGCTTCTGTCCCCAGTGATCTCTGTCATGTCCCTGGTAGCCCATCCCCCCCCCTACAGTTAGAATACATCAAGGAAACACACTTAACCCCCTTGATCGCCCCCTAGTGTTAACCCCTTTCCTTCCAGTGACATTTACACAGTAATCAGTGGCTATTTATAGCACTGACCGCTGTATAAATGTCAATGGTCCCAAAAAAGTGTCCGATCTGTCCGCCGCAATGTCACAGTCCCGATACTAGTAAAAATAATAAAATTTCAATAAATCTATCCCCTATTTTGTAGACGCTTTAACTTTTGCGCAAACCAATCAATATACAGTGGAACCTTGGATTACGAGTGTAACAGGAGGGCCCGGGGAACCCAGAATCTCTTAGAAAGTATGAGATACCCTTGCTTCAGCTTTCCCAATGCCTCTTATGTGTAAACCACCCTGTGTCTCTATTAGGGGCACAGGGTGAATGAGAACCCCACCATGATCTGTGATAGCCATATCCAATACTGTATATACATGGCATATATTGGGTATATACTGTGTGTGGGCTGTTATGTAATACTTGCTGTGATGGGGTGTGATTACATTCTATTGTCTATTGTGGCTTGTGGGAGTTAAGCCTGTAATTATAGGTATTGTACTCTGGCAGCCAGAGAGCTTCGGAAACGGCTTAAAAGGCCAGATGACACGTCGACTGACGTCGGCAAACCTCGGAAAGACTTAGTTCCCGAGATTTGCCGAGGTCAGCTGTGCTGTCCTCCGGGCCTTTCCGTGTATTTCCGAACGGCGCCGATCGTCTGAGATCGGCGATGTTTGGCTCTGCTCGGCTCCGGCGCCCCCTCCACACCTCAGGCCAAATGCGGTACTGCACACCGCTTTGGCCTGAATCGTGCTCGTTTTGTAAGACAACCGAGTCACGATTTTTAAAAATGCAGCGCTCGTATCGCGAAACGCTCGTTAACCGCGTTACTCTCGCAATACGAGGTTCCACTGTACGTCTATTGTGATTTATTTTTTTTGGGGATATGTATTATAGCAAAAAGAAAAAGGGGGAAAAAAAACTCTTCAAAATTGTCGCTCTTTGTTTATAGCGCAAAAAAATAAATAAAAAAAAGGTGATCAAATACCACCAAAAGAAAGCTCTATTTGTAGGGAAAAAAAGGACGTCACTTTTGTTTGTGTACAACTGTAGAACGTCGCACAAATTGTCAGTTAAAGCGACGCCGTGCCGTATTGCAAAAAATGGCCTAGTCATTAAGGGGGCAAATCCTTCCAGGGCTGAAGTCGTTAAGGCCTCAATTTTTCCCAAAGCCATGAGGGTTTATATCTATTTTGTGTTTTAAATCCACTGAAGCATGCTCTCCAATAATTAAAATCTCTTCCAACCAATTCACATTAGCATTGCTCTCTGAAAAGTGATCTGCATTTGGATTGCTCTTCAGGGAGCAGTTGTCTGGTGGTGAGGAGGCGTTTGTATCAGTTGGTGGGTGGTAACAATGGGGGATAAAAGCATTGCAGTTGTGGAATATGTCATTTCCCCTCTGCTGCCTTTCCAGTATCCGGGTTCTTTTCATACAAAGCCGGTCCGCTCAGCGGGGGATGTGTGAGGCATTCCCTGCGGAATTGGAGCTGAATGGGGCAGAGGTCGGTGTTTTGTCATCAGTTCACTTTGTGTCCACATACACCACAGGGACGCACACCACAGGGAGCACACCACGGGGAGCACACCACGGGACGCACTTATAATGGCTCTATGGGTAGTCAGATGTCCATTCCCATCATGATAACCTCAGATCTGTCATGTTTAGGTCTGACCGTCCGTTTCTTCTCCTCCCGTAGACCTACATGGAGCTTTCAATCAGGTCCACATGAGAAACCGACAGGTGGGCCTAATTAAGAACCTTTCACCCAAGCTTTCCAAAGTGGAGTGGTTGGGGGCAGTAAAAACACGGCTCAGCTGTGTGATTTTACTGCCCCACCAAACACAAGTAACCTCTCATCATTCTGATGATCAGAGCACAGCAGGTGGTGTATGGCTCGGTCACAGTGTCACATGGCTGTTGGGTGATGACTTGGTTCTGGCTGTACTTTTTTAAGACCGAGTACAAATACTTCTTATCAAGTACTCACCGATACCAATTACCGATACTTCTAATCAAGTACTCACCGATACCGATTACCAATACTACATTCTTTATCAAACATCACGGGACACAGAGCACCATAATAATAACTATGTGGGTTATACGCCACCTATACCTGTAGGTGAATGGACACTGGCACACCCAAAAAGACAGGAAGTCCCCCTCTATATAACCCCTCCCATACTGAGAGTATCTCCAGTTTTTTTTTTTCTGTCAGTGTCTAAGGCGTTGGTCACGGTTCATGATGTGCTGTAAAGAGCTCCGCTAAGAAATACCTGACGGGATCAAGGGGCTATGCAATCGGATCCATCTAAAGTGCCTGAAAGAGCCAAAATGGATGGTACCCGAGCCTCAAAGGAAGAAGAGCGAGGTTTTGGCCTGTAATGCTTCTCTTTTGAGAGCTGGACCCTGAGTTCCGGCACCTTGGTCACGTGTATACTATACAAAAGAGTTGCTCTGGCAGGGTGCTATACAGGTCCAAGGGAGTGGACCCCATATACAAGGGGGACCCGGTCCTTGAAGGTCTGTCATGACATGGCCCGCCGTGATGGGTGAAGATTGGGTCTGTCTGTGATTTCCAGCAGTATCCTGTGGCGGGACTGGTAATTCAGAAAAGTCCTAAGGAATGTATAATGATTCACTTATGGATTTTTTTTTTTATGAGTGGAAAGTCTTGCCTGTGTTTTGCCACTAGAGGGTGTAAAAGTAAACATACCTGGGGTCTAACATTCCATGCTTCCCCTGTGTTATGCTCAGTGTCTGCAAACGCTCCTGCGGACAGCATTGCTCCTTCTCCACTCTGTCAGGCCAAATCGGTTGGGGTTTTTGGGGGACCATCCGCCTCTAGCACAGCGGTAAGGATCCCCCTGGTGGTACCCTTCGCCCCCTACCCCTCCCGCCATGGGACCGACCTGTTCGCGCTCAAAAACCTCTCCTTAAAGGGGGGGGGGCGGAGCTTCCGGGAATGTGGGGGCGTGGCTTAGACGCAGCCGGCGTGCACGTGACATGTGGCGCAGGTGCAAGGCTTACTGGCTTTAAAAGCTTTTCACTCTGGAAGTGTCTGGTAGGCTGACGGAGGGACACAGAGCATACAAGGGCATGTAAGCTATATGGGTGTTGGATGCAGGCATTCTTAGGCACGTCTACTCAGCATCAGGCTGAGCAATTATAGCTGCATATGGTTCATTGCTGGACTAAAGCTTGGCAGTAGATGCACTGTGGTTAGTACCTCTGCTTTTTGTGCTTAGGACTATGTCTTCCCGTAAAAGGGGTAATATTGCAGGGGGGGGGGGCGCAGGGTCACTGCGGTCAGGGTCTGAGGCTCCTAGTCGCATGTCCGCAGTTCAATCCTCCCCTGAAGGACCTGAGGCAACTGGTCAGTCTGAGCCACCTAGACTCTCAGGTGTTGTAGCTGCTTCCAACATTTCAGCCTCTGCGTATGTCACTAAGAATAATTTGGCTTCAGCGCTGGCTGGTTTCCCAGGATGGGAGAAAACGCGGCAGATCCCCCTCTCAGGCCCTTGACCTTCCTGTATCGGAACCAGAATGGGCAGGAGCTATTGAAACCAGACGATTGGTCGCTGTCAACACCCCTTTGATCTGAGAGAAAAGAGAGATGCCCAGTCTATGGGCAGTTCTCCTTTTTACCATCAAAGCAGGAGCATCTGCCAAGTTTGAGAACCGATCACCGAACTCATCGATCGAACTCTGATCAACCCTTGGACATTAATTGCAAGTATACTCTTCTTCAATTCTACCTTATTTCTTTGTGGCTGTATATTGTCGTTTTCTCTTGAAACATCTTTTTCTGTAAACATTCTATTGCACCAACTTTGCCCTTTTCAAAATAAATCCTTATGTTGGAAAGTGTTAATCTTGTCTCTAAAACTCTTAATGCAAGCTATAAACGAACCTGCCTCGAGAAGAGCGCTACTGTTGTAGAGTAAGGCCTATGAGCAGACCTGTCTGTGGTGACAGTGTATGTTGCAGACGCTTATTCTAAAATCATAATTGGTATTGCTAATTAATGGGAGTACCGACGCTCCCTTATCAAATGTCGGTGGTGGCAGTTAAAGGGTTAATTGTGTCATTAGCCCAGTAACAATCGCTCTCAGGCTGCTGGCACTTAGATTGCGGTCCCGCAAGCTGGAAAATCTTTGTGCTGGGCGCAGCTGAGAGTGGCAGTGTTACGCAAGTGACAGAGTGGTGTGAGGTTGGCCGGTCCTTCGTCGCCAGTTAGCGCGGAGGGCGGGTATCTGACACTCGCGTTCATCACTGCTGCTTTTTCCTGTAAAGAGCCATACTTGATTATTCATAAGGACAAGGTGATGTTGCGTCCTCACCCAACCTTTTTGGCTAAGGTAGTGTCAAGTTTTCATCTGAATCAGGATGTTTCCCTGCCTTCCTTTTTTCCAGAACCTCGTTCTGCAGAAGAAAGATTGTTACATTCTCTCGATGTAGTGAGAGCAGTAAAAGCCTATCTGAAGGCGACAGCTCAGATACGGAAAACTGATGTTTTGTTTTGTACTGCCAGAAGGCCCCAGAAAGGGCCAGGCAGCATCTAAATCAACTATTGCTAAGTGGATTCTGTAACGATGTCCCACACTGGACACACGAATAGCGTAGCTAGTGTCCATTTTGTTTGGAAAACTTCCATGACAGTTTTTAGCTCAGAGAGAGAGTCAGCAGTAGAAATGAACTCTCATCCCCCTCCTTTTTCCTCAGGCATTCCTAGGTCTCTACTTCAAACAACTGTTATCTGTGAGAGGTTCCAGTTCTGGTTCTGGTTCTGCTCGAGCTGGGTCGGACCTGTGGAAGTAACTCTAGCCGGCTGTATATTCAATGACACCAACACAAAGTATGGTTATGCATGAATATCATTCTTTATTATTTGTCTTGGGGTTTTATCACTGTGATTCGGGCGTCTTGCCAAAGGCAGGAAGCAGCCCACTGCAACCAAATCAGCACACTGCAGGTGCAATCGCAAGGTCACATTCCGTGCTTGCAAAATACACTTAATCATCATAATAATATCAGTAGAAAAGCAAGCAGAAAAACATCCCCCGAAACATACAGTTTAAACTTGTAACAAAATAAAGTGGAACTCTTCATCAATGGTTCATTTGGTTATACATTAATCAAAATATTGATCCATTCCTTACAATCCCTCCTTTGATCAAGGCTTCAAAACAGAAGCCCCTTGATCATCAGAATATTCATTGTACCACTTCTTCTCAGGGGTACTGTCATTTTTACCACATATACCCTTCATTTCACCCAGATCCTCCGGCTGATATATACAGTTAGTTATGATCCAAGTGGGGAAAAACACCAATATCACGAGTCCTGCCAACAGAGCCCATAGCTTCCCTGAATCATTTGCTATGAACAGAGTCATTTTTAGGGTACAGTCTTCCTTTTTAGTCTCTATTTTCGAGGACTTGTAACACCTGTTTCACCTCCTTTTTTATCTGGGGGTGTGCCTGGAAATGTCTTTAGTCTTGATGCATGGATCCACTGTGGGCCTTGATCTGTGAGAACGGCTGTTCTGGCAACCTTCAGGACTTCAAATGGTCCCTGGAAAATCGGACCTGGTTGTCTCCGGACAGCTAGTTGTTTTATCAGCACTTTGTCTCCTGGGATATACGGATGTGTAGGTTCTGTGGAGAGAGGAGGGAAAGTTACCAAATGTTTCACGTACTCTTCCTGTAAAGAATAAAGATTAACCTCCTCTCCCTCATCAGGCTTCCTCTGTGCTGGCCTACCCATAAGTATTTCAAATGGTGACAACCCTGTTCTGGAATGTGGGGCTGTTCTTATTTGGAATAGGACTGCAGGGAGATAATCAATCCACCCCTTCATAGTTCCTCCTGTGGCCTTTTTGATTTTATCCTTTCTATTTCTGTTCATTCTTTCTACTATTCCTGCACTTTGTGGGTGATATGGAATATGTAGTTTCCATTGAATGCCCAGGAGTTTCGCTAGGTCCTGGGTGAGGGCAGCTGTAAAAGCTGGACCCTGGTCTGACCAGATCTTGGCTGGTAAACCATACCTCGAAATCCAGTTCTTTATTAGTGCCCTTGATGCTATCTTGGCCGTTTCTCCTGTAGTTGGAATAGCCTCGACCCATGAGCTAAACTTGTCCACTATGACCAAAAGGTATTTTAAATTCCCTTTCTGTTTTGGCATGTGTGTAAAGTCTATTTGTAGATCTTTGAGGGGGCCTATTGGGGGGGGCAAATTTCCATGTATACCCTGTTTTTTACATTGCACATTGTTTTGTGCGCAAGTGAGACATGAATCTGTCAACTGGGCAATGAGGTGTGTATCATTGATTGTGCTGAAGGACTGTCTGTACATTGTCAAAACTGTTTTCCTTCCCAAATGACCTGGACCATGTAGATAGGAAATAAGTAAAGGGGCTGCTGCTTCAGGTATACCTATTATTCCCTCCTTACTTGTCCAAAGGCCTGAAGTGGTCTTTGATAAGTTATGCTCTGTCCAGTGTTTAATGTCCTGGGCGGTTGCCTTGGACTGCAGGAGGGAAGCTAGTGACGGAAAATCTGGAGAAGAGAAGTCAGTAGCAAAAAGCAATGTGATGGGATGAGAGGTGGGAACGGAGTCCGCTGCTTTTTTTGCTTCTCTATCTGCCAATGCATTGCCCTGTGCTTCTTTACTTTTGTCATACGAGTGTCCTTTCACTTTAATAACTCGGAGACTTCGTGGGAGTTGCAGTGCAGCCAGCAGAGAGAGAACACAAGCCTTATTTGCTATCTCTTTGTTATCTGCTGTCCTAAAGCCTCTCTTTTCCCATATGAGTCCAAAGTCAAAAATCACGCCGAATGCATACCTGCTATCAGTGTAGATATTTACATCCTTTCCCTCGAAAAGCTGACAGGCTCTTGTGAGGGCTTTGAGTTCTGCTTGTTGTGCCGAGTTTGCTGCAAGGTGGGAAGACTTAACCACAATATCAGGCAACATAACAACAGCATATCCAGTTTTGTATGTTGTGTCATTTGGTCTTGAGCAGCTGCCATCAACAAACACATCCAGGAACTCTGGGTCAGGTTTGTCAGATAAATCGCTTCTGGGTAATGTTTGTTCAGACAACTTGTCCTGACAGTTATGTGATGGGCATCAATCAGAATCAGGAAGCTGCAGCAAGGCATGCAGCAACCTAATAGCTGGTGTTGTCTCAGAGCAAGGTTTGACTAACAGTTTTGTGGTGTTTAAAAGAATAATTTCATAACCGCTATGTCTCTGTGCAGTCATATGTTGAGTATGCATGTTTTCCCCCAGTCGTCTTCCAAGTCAGCCCTTGAGAGATGGAGCTCCTCCTCACAATCAGGAAACACATTGCCATTAATTTTTCCTCCCCTTAAGAGGCAGTCCCTCAGGTCCCTGGTCAGTCTTAGTGTTTCCTCCGTCCGGAGGAGACATGACTTTTTTTTTTTTTTTTTTATTATTGCTTATTTGTACTGTTGAATTACAAAACAAGGCCATAGGGGCATACCCCAGCCAAACATTGCGCATAACCACATGCACAACAAAAGAAAATACCATCACACCCTAACGCTAAATACTTCTAGCTAAACACAACATAAACACCTCTCAGGTTACCCATGATAGGATTTCAGCAGGAGTTATTGTTTCTCGTAGGACCTCATCTCGTTCCTAACTGCCTGTATAGAACTGTACTGGAGCAATTAGGAGTAGGCACGATCATCTTTTTGACTATGCTTACACCTCCGTTTAACTATTCGGATTAGGACCTCAGTGCCAAGCACCCCAGGTGGATACCCAGGAGATCCATCTAAGTCACTCCCCCTGAGGCTGGTCATCAGTTGTGGATTCAGAGTCTGTCCACAAATGCCAGACTTTTTCATATTTTTTGGGGCATCCTCGAGACAGATACGTCGCTTTATAGAGGGGTATCATTGTGTTAACTAGCTGTTTCTAAGAGGTCAGGGTGGGGGGGGGGGGTGGTTGACTTCCACTTCAATACTAAGGCTTTTCTTGCATAAAAGAGAAGGATACCTATAAGGGTACGTGTTGCTTTGGCCAGTGCCAGTTGCTCCACCAGGCCGAGAAGGCAGACACTAATTGTCAGGGGAATAGGAATGGTAGTTAGGTTGTGAATAAATTGAGTTACCTCCCGCCAATAGTTCTGAATCTGTGGGCAGTCCCAGAATATATGTGTGAAGCCCGCAGGAGTAGCAGAGCATCTCCAACAGCCAGCCGACAGGGCTGGGTATATGCGATGAAGGCGTTGGGGCGTGTAATAGATCCTGTGGAGGATTTTGAATTGGAATCAGTTTGTCCGTAGTTGCGACCAGTGGCTGGAATGGATAGTCCCACATGTCCTCCCAGTCCTCACTGTCCAGCTCCTGCATCTCCGCCCGCCACAGGCCGCGCAGACCATCCAGTCCAACCTGGATGGACGGTAGAAGTGCTCTATAAATTTTGGATAAAGGTTTTGGAAGCTCGGCATCGTCTAGCAGAATCTCCAAGTCATCAAGCTCCAGCCGAAGCTGAACCGACCTGAATTGCGAATTGAAGGCGTGGCGGAGCTGCAGGAACCTGAAGAAGTAAGAGTTCGGAAGCTGGAATTTGTTCTTTAGCCTATCGAATGTAAATAACCCCAACACATCGCAGATATCCCTCAAATACTTGATGCCCTTACCGGCCCACAACCCCGGGTCCTGTAGAGAGTGGAATTCCCGCAACCTTGGATTACACCAAAGTGGTGTATTAGGGGACCATCTGGCCCTTGCCAAATTAGGTTTAATCACTATTATGTACCATGCCCTAATAATCGCTTTCATAGCCGGAGGAAAAGGTACCGGGGAGCCCCCCGACCCCCTATAGAGTGCGTTGCGAAGGGCCTCAAAGGATCCCAAGCGTGCTGCCTCTAGGACGACTGATGCATTGGTGTCGTCCGAGATCAGCCAGTTACGTGCATGGGTGAGCATTGCTGCTAAATAGTAGGTGTGAAAGTCTGGGCAGGCAAGTCCCCCCTGTGTCCATGGTCTACGCAAGATCTTTTTACTGAATCTAGCCGGGTGTGATTGCCACAAGAAGGAAGCCACTGAGGAGTCTAGCTGCTGGAAAAGAGACTTGGGGATCCAGACCGGAGAATGCCGCAAGATATACAGCAAGACCGGGAGTAGTTTCATTTTAATTAAGTTAATTCTCCCTATAAGAGATAATGGGAGGTTCGACCAGGCCTTTAGTTTTAATTTACACCACTGCAGCACCGGGGACAAATTAAGTTTGAAAAAATCCTGGGTGTTGGGAGAGATATTAATTCCTAGGTATCTAATGGTATCTGCCCATTGTAGAGGTGAAGTAGGATCACTCAGCCTCCTTGCCCCGGGATCTATGGGCAAAATTAAGGATTTGCTCCAGTTGGTTCGGAGGCCAGAGAGAGTCGAAAAATGATCCAGAAGCCGAAGCGCCCCGGTGAGCGAGGGACCAGGGTCCCGGAGGAAGAGGATTAAATCATCGGCATACAATGGCAGCTTCTCGGTCACCGAGCCGACCCGCACTCCAGACACCTCGCTCGACCTCCGCAAGGCCTCAGCTAAAGGCTCCATTACCAGGGCAAACAGCTCAGGTGATAGAGGACATCCCTGTCTTGTCCCCCTCCTAATCGGAAAGGAGGGCGAGAGCCTACCATTTAGTTTGATACGGGCAGTGGGGGCCCTATATAGTAAGCCGATCCATTTCCGGAAAGTTGGGCCAAAACCCTCCAGAACCTGCATCATATAAGACCATCTAACTGTATCGAAAGCCTTTTCGATATCGAGAGATACCAGGACCCGGGAGGCAGTCTCCTCGGGTGGGAGCTGGAGATGGGTAAAGACTCGTCTAATGTTAATGTCCGTGGACTTGCCAGGCATGAAGCCTCTCTGATCTATATTGACAAGGGATGGTAAAACTGTCATGATTCTATTGGCTAGTGCTTTGGTAAATATTTTAAGATCGGAATTCAGCAACGAAATGGGTCTATAGGACGAGCAGAAAGTGGGGTCCTTCCCTGGTTTGGGCAGCAGCACTATATGTGCCTGGTACATGCTATCCGGTATCCTATCGGATTCCAAGCAATCTCTGAACAACTGTGTTAGCTTGGGTGCCAGTAAGGCAGCGTGTGTTTTATACCAGTCCCCAGGTAAACCATCGGGGCCCGGGGATTTATTGTTGGGCAAGGAGTAGATTGCAGCTTCTATTTCTAGACGTGTCAAGGGCTTATCTAGCGTGACCCTGTCCTCCTCAGAAAGAAGAGGCAAAGTAATTCCCCCTAGTTCCTCCAACCCAGCAGCAGCTGAGCCAGAGAATGGGTCATTGTACAATTTGCTATAAAAGAGATGAAATTCCCTCAGTATACCCTCGGGGTCAGTAACTTGGCAACCAGTGGAAGTCTGAATTCTAGGGATTACCGTTTGGAGCGTGGGTTCTGCCACTAGGTTGGCCAGTAGTTTGCCATTCTTGTCCCCTGATTCGAAAAGCTTGGCTACAGACTTCCACGTATCAGAGTGCACCAGCGAGGTGTAATGGAGCTTCAGATCTCTCCTCGCCTGGGCTAGAGCAGAATAATTTTCAGGTGTCGGATGCCCCGTAAAAAGTTCCAGTGCCGTCCCTTCGTTCTGTTCCAATTGAGTGGTCTGCGACGCAAAGCCGGATCTCACTGCCTTAATAGAGGAGATATATTCCCCTCGGGCATAAGCCTTGCCCGCCTCCCAGACCACATCAAAGGAAGCCGACCCCACATTTGTTAGCCAGTAGTCTACAAGTTTGGGCTCCACCAAATCCTGGATTTGAGTATTGCCTATCCAATGGGACGCTAGCTTCCAACATCCCGGCTCGCGGGAGGTACCCAGAGTCAAGCCCAGCTCCAGCGCTGAGTGGTCTGAAAGACCTGCCGGGAGATAGGAGACCGCTCCGACCTGAGACAGAGCAGAAGCCGACCCAAATATGAAGTCTATGCGAGACCCAGACCTATGCAGTGCTGAGATGTGTGAATACGTCCTATCCTCCGGATGCTTCCACCGCCAGATTTCCTGGAGACCAAAAGTGTCCGCCCAGAGGGCCAAATCAGGGGGGGCAAGTCTAAGGGGATTTGTAGTGTCTCTGTTATGATCTAGGATGGCGTTAAAGTCCCCTCCAACTAGAATATTGTGGACCTGGAGAGGGGCTATTTTTGTAAGGATGGTGTACAGGATGGAGGAGTCAAACGGAGGAGGGATATATACATTGACCATTGCCCAGCGTTGGGCATACAGTTCAAGAATTAGGATGAGGTATCGTCCCCCTGGATCCATGAAGACCTGTTCCACCGAGTAAGGGAGCGACTAGTTCAGCAGAATAGTCACGCCCCTCGCGTAGGAGGAATATGTGGCATGGAACCCTTGTTTAACCCATGCCCGTTTAAGTGTTAGAATTTTACTGCCCGTCAGGTGAGTTTCTTGAAGAAACAAAACGTGAGGTTTGTGAGACTGCAGAAATTTAAACAATAATGACCTTTTCACCTTGTCATTCAGTCCTCTAATATTCCAAGATATCAACTTTAAATCTATACCCATTTAGAATAGGGAAGCTCAATAATAACAGGATCATAGAAGACCCACATCCAGTAGCGTCCTGGCCATAGGCCCGCTGCGGAGACAGTTCAGAAGATGTAGCAGTCCAGTGAGTCTGTAGAGAAAAGAGGTGAACAGGAGAAAAGAACAAGATGAAGACAACATAGTCCAGCAAGAAGAATGGTGCGGAACCTGAGCAGGTGTGATAACTAAAAAAGAGTACATGTAACGCCCTACCACCTGGCATAACCCCAACTGTCGCCAAGGCAGTTTCTTACCCTAAACTTCAATAGTAGATGTCGCCTTCTGGAGGCTCAAAGTTCCTGGGATAACCTCAGCGTGAGTTCAACCTATAACAGTAGGCGAGGTTGAGGGAACCTGCATCCCATCGCAGTGAGGGGGGACCTGGCAATCTGGAGCAGTAGTATAGTCCCTCCAGGTCGCGGGAGTGCCCCAGGTAGAAGTAGGTTACCAGGTCCTCCGCTCTTCAAGAGAAAAAAAAAACACCCCAATGGGGGGGGGGCCAACTGTGGAAAACTTGTAGAGGTACATTTGGGGTAACTCCGGTGTTTACAGGGATAAAATAGGATAAAGCAAACCAGGATGAAGAAGAATCGTGCATCACATGGACTAATGAGGAGAATCTTTCACCGCAAGGTGGTTAGCCAGCTATCAGCATCCGCAGGGTTGTCGAAGAAGCGGACCGTTCCGTCATGTTGGACTCGCAGACGGCTGGGGTAAAGCATGCTATATTTAATGTTCTTGTCCCTGAGTCGTCTGCGGACATCATTGAAGGTCTTTCTCTTTCTTTGCAAATCTGCTGAAAAGTCAGGGAAAAGAAGAACTGAGGTGTTGCAATATTTGAGTGTGGGATGTTTGCGGGCCTCAGAGAGAATCCTGTCCCTGTCCCGGTAGTTGAGGAAGCGGACCAGGAAAGGCCTGGGAGGGTTCCCCGGGATGGCTCTGCCCGTAGGCACTCGGTGGGCCCGTTCAACAACGTAGGTGGGGGGAACATCTGTAAAGCCCAGGAGAGTTTTGAAGAACTCCTCCGCAAATACAGCAGGGCGATCCCCCTCCTCTCCCTCAGGTAGACCAATGACTCTGACATTGTTGTGCCGCAGCCTGTTTTCCGCGTCATCTGACTTTGCGACAAGGGACTGCACTGTGCGTTGTAGCTCAGCAATGGAGGTGGAATGAGTGGCCGTTAGATCCTCAGTGGCCGATACTCTGGATTCAGTTTTGGACATCCTCCCCCGTATCTTGTCCAGGTCATTACGTATGAGAACGCACTCCTCAGCGAGGTGGTCAATGCGCACCAGCAGCGAAGTCCTACTCTGCTCGATCGCAGCGAGGATTATGGCTGTGCCGTCAGGAGATGGGGGGGCTGGCCCCTCTGCCGTTGGGGCCTCACAGGGATCCATTTCCAGTTTGGCCAGCAAGGCCCGGATTCGCCCGACCAGTATGGGGTCCGTTTGCGGGGAAGGGGGCGGTGGCACCTGGAGCGGTGCGGTCACCTTAGCGGCTTTGGAATTCCCCTTTCCCTTTTTGGAAGAGGAGGGCATCAGGCAGGTCACCCAGAGGGAGGATATGTAACCGCGCCCAGAGGAGCGTCCAGGAGACAGTAAGGGACTACCCAAGCTAGCTGCAGCCGTCGACCACTGGGGACCACCAGGCGCCTGCCCCTCAGCAGCAGGCACCCAACTGACAGGTTAGTGGGGGATGCAAGGATGGAGGCACAAGGGTGGAGGTGACCCAGGTTGGTGGGGCAGGGGTAGACTGGTGGCAGAGGACTCAAGATTCCAGGCCACCTCTGCAGGATAGGCAGTCTCTGCAGGGCTTCACACCAGGCCAGGGCAGTGGTGTGCAGTGATGGGCGGATGGATGAATGCAGCCGATCTGAGTTCCTGGAGTTCGGCCGGGCCGGCCGCGGCTCGCTCTCGTGGGGTAGCGGCTCAGGAAACTCCGGTGCTCTGTGGGCCTCACTAGGCCGCACTAAGCTGCGGACACCCCAAACGGCCAGACAGGCCTCCGGACCGTGCTGGATGGGCGGATGGGCAGGCAGGAGGGAGTGGATGACCTTCCTTACCTCCAGGCAGGCCGGGATCCGGGCTTCAGAAAAAAAAATCACAGGCCGGCAAGATGGCGGCGGCCGCGGGAGGACGGAGCTGTGCCGGGCAGGCGACCCCCGGCAGCTCCGCTGCGAGATGCTGGCCCAGGACACTTCAGGGGACCAAGAGGAACAGGCTGGCAGGTAAATCGGCTTGGATTAGGTAGATTGATGCACGGATGGCGACGGATTAGGATCAGGATTCCCGGAGCTCCCCACAGACACGTCCGCCGCTGTTCACATCAGGACACCCGGAGGAGACATGTTGCCAAAAAGACCTGAGGGGGGGGCTCCATCTCTCATGGGCTGACCGGGACAGGTGTAATGGAAAGAACTACTGCGCAAATCAGAAAAACAACAAAATATACCACCAATTGATCAATGGTGGCCGCTGCTGCAACTAGAAAATGTGGATATACACAAATAAACAAATTAAGAAAAATACCAGTAGCGCTGCGTGACAGTATCACACTAATAACTATAAGACATAACACTTTATATGAAAAATAAAATGTGATACACCATAACAAAAATTAGATCCAATAAAAATAATGAACCACATGTGACATAAATACTGTGTGGCTAATGGCCATATCAAAATTCATGTTGATAATCAGATTATACTCAGTATGCATGTAGTTCATCTAATTATGGTCCGTGAGAACTAAGAAATTACTTTTCTCATAATATAAAAGTTCCAAGATGTCGTTGGTTCAGGAATATCAAAACAGGTGAGTGAATATTGGTGACTCCACGCTTAAACACCCAAGAAGAAGTGAAGTGTGCATGTAGACAAAGATCCTCCACCTTCAATATCGAATCTCCTTACCAGCTAATATGGATCTCTGGTGAGAGAGATCAAAAACACCTGTGGCTATTTCCCCCGCCTAGGGTCTTTCTATAGACTATCTTCCTCCACACTCCAGGCTTCTCAGTATGGTCCCCGGATAGATGATTCCATAAGAAACATAAAGGCCACCATAGTGAAGTACTTCAAAAACAGTTTAATCAAAAAAAGATAAAATACCCTTACAGAAATGTAGTGATAAGAAAGCGTGTGTAAAATCATTCATAAGCCGGCCGGCTTGAACTATCCGCCCGTCCTTCCGGGATATCGCTGTTCGTTCGTTGGTGACGTCAGCACGC
Source organism: Rana muscosa (assembly GCA_029206835.1). Lineage (NCBI taxonomy): Eukaryota > Metazoa > Chordata > Amphibia > Anura > Ranidae > Rana > Rana muscosa. The sequence continues at coordinate 395,070,561 of CM055118.1, forward strand.
CCCTACGCCGTTTCGTCAGAGATGACGTCTTCCAGGGGCACGAGCGGCGTGCTGACTCACCGCTATTTATCATACCTGATGCACTTGACACGCCCGGCTCTGACCTCCGGGAAGTACCTGCATCAATCCGCCATTTTAGTTAAGGGATTCTTTCCCACACTCATCAACGATCACTAATGCCCAATGCTGAGCAAAGGCACCTAACACTATGATGAGCAATGGCATGTTTAAAATTGAATATGCTATTAAAAAACACCTATTTCTCAAGTCGTCTTCCAGGACGGCACAATGAGAGATGACTGGCTCCACCTGACAGGAAACACAATCAATTCAAAGAGGTTAAAGCACCCGCCCCTCCCCGTGCTCCTCAGTTCTTGATTGTGTTTCCCCACAGCGAAACCGTTTATTTATTTTTTTTCCACAGACTGAAGGCCTGGGGCTGGAAGTCCCCCCCCCCCCCCCGGGAGCTGAGCCGCATGCCTGGGAAGCCTCTGGGCCTAGCAGGACTCTATTTGTCCGTCCTGGGGGGTATCCCATTCCTTCTCAGGGAGGGCAGTTGAAGAGCCTCCCTGAGCACTGAAGCTCCCTAGGTGCGGGGCTGTACCCGGGACTTCAGGGGCCAGATATCCTCCTTCCTCCCTCCTACCTGTTTGGGTGTCCATCCTGGAGGGGGGGGCTGGCAGGTTCCTCCGTCCGCTCGCGCGGTCCGTTTGCTTAGGGCGCCGCTCTATGCAGGTGCATAGCATTGCGGCGCCATTTTCCCGGCGTCTAGGACATTCGTCCTCCAGCGTCAAGGATGACGCCATCGCGTGCTGCGTCATTTCCGGTTCCGGTCTCCGGCAAAATGGCGGCGGCCGGCGTCTGTTACCGCATTCAAAAACGGAGGGACGCCAGGAAGGAGGCGCCCTTTTTTCTCCTCCAGTGGAACTGCGATCGGGAGCAGAGCATCTCACCTACATGGAGCATGAGGAGAGGCCGACTACGGCCGCGGCTACAGAGGAGACCACAGGGGGTGAGTCAACCCAGCCAGCAGGGGTCATGATGGGGGATGGTACCCCGACTCTTTCCCCTTGCCTGTCACAGGGTTCTTTTTGGTTGTTAATGTATTCCTGTGTACCCTTACATTGCAGGAGAGGACGTCACTGCCCAGGGGGTTGCCAGTCGTTCCTCTAGAACCCCTGCCCACTCCAAAAGATGCGGTTACTGTAACGAGAAATTACCCTCAACCCATTCCAAGCCCTTCTGCTTCAAATGTATCCAGAAGCTGGCTGGGAAGGAAACATCTCAGGTGATGAGAGACTTTCTCTCTGTCCAAACCCAGATGCTTGCCACCCTTAAGGATTTTCAAGCCTCCCTTAAAGCTAAGGAACCAGAGCCCCAGGCAAGCAGGGAGGGCCCTTCCTCACAGGAGTTTTTCTCCTCAACCAGGGGGAGAGGACACCCAGAATCCCTGAGATCCCTCCTGTCTCAGGACTCAGAGGCAGAAGAGGATTCGGAGATCCCTGATCAGGGACTATCCGATGAGGGCCTGATAGATAGTCAGGCTGAGGAGGAGGAAGAAGGCTCTAGGTCAGGAAGACACATCTTCTCAGCTGACGACATGGAAGGCCTCCTTGGTGCAATCTACACCTCTGAAGAAATTCAGGAGCCGACGGAACAGGGATCCGCACAGGATAGATTGTACCGAGGCTTGGTAAGGGCCCAACCCAGAACCATCCTGGTTCACCAGGCTCTCCATGATGTGATTCTTAGAGAGTGGAAGGAACCTGAGAGGAAGCTTCTGAAATATAAAACTTGGAAGCGTAGGTGCCCTTTTAAGGGGGAGGATGAGGAGAAACTCTTTAAGATTCCCAGATTGGACGCCTCTTTGGCACAGGTGTCAAAGCAATCCGACCTCTCCTTTGAGGACGCAGGTAATATCAAGGATCCTATGGATCGCCGTACTGAGACGACCTTGCGTAGAGCCTGGGAAGCCAATGCGGCAGCAATGAGCCCCGCGCTGGCTTCAGCTTGTATAGCTAGGAACGCGGATACATGGATAACCAAACTAATAGAACATGTTTCCCGTGTGTCCAAGTCCAGGGAAGTCCTAGACTCTCTACAGGTAATAGGTAGCGCAGTGGCATACCTAGCAGATGCTGCAGTTGAGACCGTGCGAACCACCGCAAAAACGGGTGCCCTCGTAAACTCGGCTCCCAGAGCCGTATGGGTCAAAATATGGGATGGGGTAACGCATCCAAGACCCGCTTATGTGGACTCCCATTTGAGGGCTCACTCCTTTTTGGTACAGGGCTGGACCAAGCCCTATCAAGATCTACCGAAAAGGGCAAAAAGTTCCCCACTAAACCTAAAAGGGACCAAAAAAATTTTTTTCGAGGCCCCCAGGGTAGAAATCGTTTCTCGAGCAAGAAGCCTGCCGGTAATAGGAAGTGGGGCGTTGGGAAGGATAAGCAAAAAGGAGGTATCCTCTTTTCCAACCAAAAATCAAATGAAAAAGACTTTAAGTGACGTAAGGGTAGGGGGAAGACTTTCCCAAATCCTTTCCAGGTGGGAGAGTATTACCCAGAGCCCTCATATTCTCAACATTATAAAAGAGGGCTACAGGCTGGAGTTTCTTCATCCCCCCCCCCCTCAAAGTTCCTAGTAACGCATCTCCCCAGGGACCCCCTCAAGGCAGCAGGTCTTCTGCAAAACATTTCAGAACTAGCAGAACAGGGAGTTGTAGTCCCGGTACCTGCGGGACAACGCGGACTGGGGGTCTACTCCCACATCTTCGTTGTCCCAAAGCCGTCAGGCAAGTACCAGTTGATAATAAACCTGAGACCCCTGAATACCTCCTTGCGTCACAAGAAATTTCGCATGGAAAGCATATACACCCTCAGAAGACTCCTTCTGAAGGAGGTATACATGGTAACGATCGACTTAAAGGACGCCTACCTTCACGTCCCGATCTTTCCAGGACATCAAGCCTTCCTCAGATTCGCAATCGGGTCTCCTCAGGGGATTCAACACTGGCAGTTTGCTGCCCTCCCCTTTGGACTGGCTTCCAGCCCAAGGGTATTTACAAAAATCGTAGCAGAGGTGGTTGCCTTCCTACACCTAGAGGGTATAACGATAGTCCCTTATCTCGACGACCTTTTACTTTACAACCAGAGTCGAGATCTCCTCCTCGCAGACCTGGCCAAGGTTGTGAGTACCTTGGAATCCCTGGGTTGGATCATCAACCGAGAGAAGTCCTCGATGATCCCGGACCAAAGAAAGATTTACCTGGGTTTCCTGATAGACTCCTTACAAAGGAAGCTTTGTTTACCCCAGGAGAAGGTCCAGGGCCTCATGACAGCGGTCAGGTCTCTGTTGGAGGTAAGGGAGTCCTCTTTCAGAGGCATCATGAGGGTACTGGGTCTAATGACCTCTTGTATACCTGCGGTTCTGTGGGCTCAGCTCCACTCCAGACCCCTCCAACAATTCCTCTTATCCTCCTGGGACGGAACAAGAGGAACATTAGACCACAGAATCTCCATCCCAGAGGTAGTAAAGGACTCTCTGAGCTGGTGGCTTCTTCCTCAGAAGTTGCAGGTGGGTCCTCTATGGACTCAGACAGACCCCCTCAGGATAACGACGGACGCAAGCTCCTGGGGTTGGGGGGCCCACTTAGGCGAACTCCGAGCCCAGGGTTCCTGGAATCAGGATCAGAGACACGCCTCCTCAAACTTCCGGGAATTATTGGCGGTCGGGGAGGCCCTAAAAGCGTTCGCGGAAAGGATCCGAGACCGGGAGGTCCAGATCCTCTCCGACAATGCGACCACGGTGGCCTTCATAAATCATCAGGGGGGAACCAGGTCTCCCTCCCTGCTGACCTTGTCTCTAGGGATTCTGGGCTGGGCAGAGCTTCGGATTGCCTCTATTACGGCAGTACACATAAAGGGAAGGTACAACATAGAGGCGGACTATCTAAGCCGTCATCGGATTCTCCAGGGGGAATGGGAGCTGAACCCAGAGGTGTTCAACCTGGTGTGCCAACATTTTGGAAGGCCAGAAATAGACCTCTTTACCCGCAAGGAGAACAGGAGAGTAAGAAGATTATTTTCCCTGTCCCGGGAGTGGGGCTCAGGGGGGGTGGATGCACTGGCTCAGGTATGGAGTTTTCACCTGGCTTATGCTTTTCCCCCTCTGAGTCTCATTCCAAGAGTCCTACAAAAACTAGGTCTCTCAGAGACCAGACTCATTCTAATTGCTCCTTGGTGGCCCAAGAGAGCCTGGTTTCCCGCTCTACAGAACTGGTCCGTAGCACCTCCCCTCCATCTACCAGTTCGGGTGGACCTTCTTCGGCAGGGACCAGTCTTTCACCCAGATCCCAGCTTCTTCAAGCTGACGGCCTGGTGCTTGAGAGGCAGAACCTGCGGGAGAGGGGATGTTCCGAGAGACTGATTAACACTCTCCTCTCAAGTAGAAAAGAAGTCACCAGACGTATCTACAAGAAGGTGTGGGGAGTCTTCTCTCACTGGTGTCTAGTGAGAAAGGTATCCCAGCAAGAAACCTCGGTCATCCTGGACTTTCTCCAGGATGGCGCCGACTTAGGTCTCGCTACCAAGACTCTAAGAGTACAGGTAGCAGCCTTATCGTATTTTTTGGACAAAAAGTTATCACTGGACCCTCTAGTTAAAAGATTTCTAATGGCCAGGGATAGATTGTCCCCGGTGCGGATCTCTAGAGTCCCGCCCTGGGACCTTACGTTAGTTTTGGAACAATTAACTAAGGCTCCGTTTGAGCCACTAGAAGATATTTCAGTTAAATTACTGACATTTAAGTTTGCTTTTCTTCTGGCAATTACTACAGCCAGAAGAATAGGCGACATGCAGGCTCTGACGATTAAAGAGCCTTTCTTTAGTTTATTCGAGGACAGAGTTATTCTTAGGCAGGACCCCCTGTACCTCCCTAAGGTAGTGTCAACGTTTCATAGATCACAAGAAATTATTCTTCCTTCCTTTTGTTCAAATCCACAAAATGAAAGAGAGGCCTCCTTTCATTGTCTGGATGTCAGACGGTGTCTGCTAGCTTATCTGGATAGAGTGGGTGAATTTAGGAAATCCAGCCATTTACTAATTAATTTTTTTTGACAGAAAAAGGGCCAACAGGCATCTAGAGCATCCATATCTAGATGGATCAGACAGACAATCTCCATAGCTTATGACCAGGCTGGTAAGACAGCCCCGAAAGTTAAAGCTCATTCTACTCGCTCTTTGGCAACCTCCTGGGCAGAAAGAGCCGGAGCTTCGGTGGAACAGATCTGTAAAGCTGCGACTTGGTCAAGCCAGCATACATTCCTAAGGCATTACAGAGTGGAGTTGCTGTCACCTCAGGACCTGTCCTTTGGTAGAGAGGTCCTGCAAGCAGTCGTCCCACCCTAAGGTAGGCCTGAAGCTACTTGCTTCTCTCTCATTGTGCCGTCCTGGAAGACGACTTGAGAAAGTGACCAGTTACACTTACCGGTAACGGTGTTTCTGGGAAGTCTTCCAGGACGGCAGGCCTACTTCCCACCGCTTTGGTTGATACATTGGTTTGTATAGAGTTATTTGGGTGTGTGTTTTCTCTCTCGTGCACTGGTGTGGGTCTGTACTTTATCATAACTGAGGAGCACGGGGAGGGGCGGGTGCTTTAACCTCTTTGAATTGATTGTGTTTCCTGTCAGGTGGAGCCAGTCATCTCTCATTGTGCCGTCCTGGAAGACTTCCCAGAAACACCGTTACCGGTAAGTGTAACTGGTCACTTTCACAGCCATTGCATAACATGAAATGCAAATGGTAGAAGAGATGAAATAAGGAATAAAAAACATCTAATAATATAAAGGGGGGTAACCAGAAAGGTTTAACTGGAAAAGATCCCAATACACCAGAGTGGATATATAAGGGCTCAATTCAGAAAGGACAAGAATACACATGACGCGTCGACATCTTGGTGTTATGTGAGAAATACCAAATGGAAAAACCAACTGTCAGCTCCTCACCGGAACTCTATTTCACATCAGATGTCACCTATATAATTCAACCCCATGCTAGTGCGTACATATCATACTGATCACACCTCCTCTCGGAAGTGGCAATATGAAAAAATTCACAACATGAGGTGAAAATAAAGGGTAAAATGGTCAAAATGAAAGCACACTTAAGCAGGCTAATTCCACTAATGTCCCACTGGGGGCAATACCGCAACAGGGGAAGGCCGTCACTATGGCCCTACCTCCATTGCAAGAGGGTAAACCCAGGGAACAAGCTGTAGCTTGATTCAACCCAGCTTGCCAGAGTTAAATGTTCTCCTTATGGAGTTGACATTCATAGATGTATAAAAGCCAATAAGTACCTGTAACAAATAGAAGCAATAAGGTGGACCCAGAAGTCAGAGCCGGTTCACAACTTGGCATGAAACATCTTAAATTTGCACATGATGTCAATGTGGATGTGTACAAAATCCTGTCACCCATTGTCAATGAACGCATTGACATCTGTGTCAATATTGAAGCCATGGGGGCTATAACAACGAACCCGGTATATCCTGGACAGGTGTCTGCGGGTTCAGCAGTGTGTGTCAGCAGGGCTGGCTGAATGGAGTCTCTGTGCGGCAGGGGGTCAGTGGACCTTACCGGAGCCGTGTCACTGGCGTGGAGGAGGACGGTTCTCTGACCACGGGCAACCCTCCTTAGGCTGTGTGCAGGAGGTGTCCCGGGTTCGAATTTCTTCTGTGCCCAGGTGAGGAGAAAGGCGCCACTGCAGTGTTCCCTTGGCGGCGTCAGCAGGGGGGCGTGTACCCACGTCTGAACGCCGCTTGACCCGGAAGACGCGGGGCGTCATTTCCTTGTAGGAATGACGCAGTCGGCGTGCGCCGGGGAAGCTGGTCCAATCCCCTTAAAGGCGCGGGAAATTCGAACGGTCGGCTGGTGCTAGTAGCGTGGACGCGGCTGCAGACGGCAGTATCGAACGCCACAGCAAGCCAGGATGCTGGAAGAGGATGAGATTCCATCGGCCCAGGCTCCAGGAGGCAAAAGCACCAGCAGGATGCAGGTAGGCACCAGTGGGTGACCTTTGTATCCTTTGTATTGGGACAGCAGCTAGGTGGTGATGGTGCACTAGCAAGCTGGGGCCAGGGGGTTACTAGTGTCACTGGGTGTGCACTTTAGTAATGTTTGGTGCAGTGTGTATTTTTTTTCTCACCACCATGGGTCCCCCTGTGTTTATCTTTTGGCAGGTGAAACCACCTAAAGAGCCAAAGCCCACTCCCAAGAAGCGGTGTCCAAAGTGTAATACCAACATGCTCTTGGAAAACACAGAGCCGCTATGCAAAACATGCATTGACAAACTGATTGAAAAACAGTCAGATGCAGTTTATGCGAAGATTTTTGGATCCGTAAGAGATGATATGGCTAACACCTTTTAAGGATCTCAAAAAGTTTATCGCAGAAGTTAAACCTCCAACAGTTCCTACTGGAGTTTCCTCTCCCATGGCCTCACCCAGATCAGAAGTCGCCTCAGGGTCGCACGAGTCGGTGAGGGAACGAGCGGGCAGCAGCACAGCTAGTGTTATGGCTACCGATAACTCAGATCCAGAGCAGGAAGATGGGAGAGAAGAAAGAAAGGGACCCAAATACAAATTATCTCTAGAAGATGTGGATGATTTGCTTGGGGCCATTTACGAAACTTTGGAAATTGAGCAGGAAAAAGAACTGCCTTCCAAACATGACCTGATGTACCAGGGTCTGAGGAAGAAAAAATCCAAAGTATTCCCAGTTCATCCGGTAATGTCAGATACCGTGAAAAACGAATGGGCAGACCCAGAAAGGAAACCTTTTTTTGCGGCCAGTCACAAAAAGCGATTTCCTTTTAGTGAAGATCCAAAAGAAGTTTGGAATAAAAATCCCAAATTGGATGCGCCACTTTCTAAGGTCTCAAAAAATTCTTCATTGGCATTTGAAGACATGGGACACCTAAAAGATGGCATGGATAAAAAGGGCGACATTATCCTAAAAAGAGCTTGGGAGACAAGTGTCGCTAGTCTGAAGCCAGCCCTAGCCACCACTTGCGTGGCAAGAAACTTCGAATTTTGGCTCTCACAGCTGCAAGACCATATTAAAAAGGGTACGTCTAGGGAGGAGATTCTGAATACACTTCCAGTTCTCTCCAAAGCGGTTGGTTATATTGCAGATGCATCCGCAGAATCCGTCAAGCTGGCAGCAAGGTCAGGTGGACTAGCAGTTGCAGCAAGACGTGCGATTTGGATGAAGACCTGGACAGGTGATACTGCATCCAAATCAAAGCTGTGCAATCTCCCATTTACTGGGGATTTGCTTTTTGGTTCCTGCCTGGACGAGGCCTTGGAAAGAACAGCAGACAGGAAGAAAGCCTTTCCTGCTGAAAAACGAAAACCTCCACAAAAAAGGTTTTTTCGTGGGCGAAGAGATCGTCCCCAAGAAGAAAAGAGAGTACCCTAAGAAAAACTGGACAGGTCACAAGGGGAAACCAAAGAGTAATGTCCTCTTTGGCTCTTCTAACCAAGCTACCAAACAATGACAGCAGAGTGCCAGTAGGGGGAACACTGGCTACCTTCCTATCTCAATGGCAGAAGACGACAGCCAATCAATTTATTTTGGACATTATCGCAAGGGGCTACTCTCTGGAATTCAATTGTCATCCTCCAGAGAGATTTCTAGTAACAAGACTTCCCAAGGATCCAGAGAAAGCCAAGGCTCTTCCACTGTTGCTAGGGGAGATGGTGGACCAGAAAGTCCTTACTCCAGTCCCAGAGAAGGAAAAAAGAAAGGGTTTTTACTCTCTCACATTTTTGTGATCAAAAAAACCTTCCGGGAAGTTTCGGTTAATACTAAACTTAAAACCGTTAAACCAAGCGATTCAATACAAAAAATTTCGCATGGAGTCCATATTTTCGGTCAAAAACATTCTGCAACCAGAAACCTTCATGGCGACCATGGATCTCAGGGATGCATATCTCCACATTCCCATCCGACAGCAGTCCCAGAAATATCTGAGGTTAGCAGTGGAGATAGACGGAAAGGAATACCATTTCCAGAGCAGAGCTCTTCCTTTCGGGTTATCCTCGTCCACAAGGATATTCACCAAAGTGTTAGCAGAAGCTCTGGCCCCTCTAAGGTTAAAAAAGATGACCGTAATACCATACTTAGACGATCTACTGTTTGCAGCACCTTCAAAAACACAGCTGACAAAAGACCTCACAGAAGCTCAACTGTGGTTAAAATCACTAGGCTGGATTCTAAACGTAGAAAAGTCCAATCTGTGTCCCACTCAGAACATTCGGTTCCTGGGGTATCTGCTCAACTCCATAGAACAGAAGACTTCCCTACCGGAGGAGAGAATACAAAACCTCATCAAGAGGGTGAGTTCAATACAGAATAACCTCCCAATATCTATCAGAGAGCTGATGTCGGTTCTGGGTCTGATGACATCATCGATACCAGCAGTCCAGTGGGCAAAATACCATCTAAGGTCACTTCAAGTATTTCTCTTAAAAAACCAAAGAGAAGGTCTGGACATGTCAGTTTTACTCCCGACATCCGTGAAAAGGTCGCTGTGGTGGTGGAGGATCCACACAAACCTAAATCAGGATCTGGCTTGGTCATTTCCGATCTCACAGAAATTGACCACAGACGTAAGCAGTTGGGGTTGGGGAGCTCACCTAGCAGGGCAACCTTCGAACTGAAGAGAACTTATGGTGATAGCCAAGGCCATAGAGTTTTTCCAAAACCAACTCAGAAGTCGTCACATTCTGATTCTTTCGGACAATGCCACAGCAGTGGCTTATGTGAACAAGCAAGGGGGCACAAGAAGCCCATCCCTAAGCCACATCTCCAACCAAATTTTCCGGTGGGCAGAAGGGAATCTGCTATCACTAGGAGCAGTCCATCTAAAAGGGGAAGACAACCAAGTAGCGGACTTCCTCAGCCGCCAGGAGATCTCCCAAGAGGAATGGGTATTACACCCGGAGGTGTTCAGGAAAATTACAGCCTGCTGGGGAATTCCAAACATAAACCTGTTTGCCTCGCGGAAAAATGCTCAGGTGAAGTATTTCTTCTCGCTAAACCAGCAAGATCAGCCTCTTGGGATAGACGCTCTCCAAAATCCTTGGAACTTCAAGCTATGCCTTCCCTCCGGTTCATCTGATACCGCGGGTGGTAAAGAAGTTTCTACAGGAACAGACAAAACTGATACTGATCGCACCATACTGGCCCAAGAGAGCCTGGTTCTCTCAACTCCTCAGTCACTCGGCAGCAGAGCCGTGGCTTCTACCTCACAGGGAAGACCTGATGTGTCAGGGACCCCTGACAGGCCTAAAACAAGAGAGTTTCAAATTGGCGGCCTGGTTACTGAGGAGGACCTCTTGAGATCTAAAGGACTCTCAGATAAGGTGGTGACAACGCTTCTGAGCGTTAGGAAACCAAACACCAGAGCCATCTATAGAAAGACCTGGAGAAAATTTAACAGTTGGTGCACTGAAAATAAAAGACTAAAAATGGATACACCCACCATCCTTGAATTTTTACAGCAGGGCGCTGATAAAGGGTTAGCGCTCAGTACTCTGAGTACAGATTGCAGCGCTATTGGTGTATCTAGAAAGGACACTACAAGAGGACCCTTTGGTCTCTCGTTTTTGCAGGGCATTGGCAAAATACAAAAAGCCCAAGACACAAAAATGTCCCACTTGGGATTTGTCAGTGGTCCTCAGAGGAATCCTTAAACCTCCCTTCGAGCCACTACAAGAAACATCTTTAAGATTATTGACTCTTAAAACAGTTTTCCTAGTAGCCATCACAACGGCACGTAGGATAGGGGAAATGCAGGCTCTATCCATTAGAGAACCTTTTTTGAAGATTCATGACGATCGAATTGTCCTTCAAACAGATCTGGGATTTACTCCAAAAGTGACGTCAACTTTTCACAAATCCCAAGATATAGTCTTGCCTTCATTTTGCAGTTCACCCAATAACAGCAAACAGCAGGAACTAAGTCTTCTTGATGTCAGAAGGTGTCTACTTCAATATTTAGAAGTCACTAATGAATTTAGAACATCAGATGCCCTATTTGTCTTATACGCAGGCCAATTAAAGGGTAAACAAGCGTCCAAAAAGACAATGGCTAGATGGATCAAGACAGCCATACTAGAGTGCTATAGTGTCATGGAGATTACACCGCCTAAAGAACTTAAAGCTCATTCAACAAGAGCTTCTGCAGCCTCATGGGCAGAACAAATCTGCAGGGCTGCAACCTGGTCAAGATTCTCAACCTTTGTTCAGCATTACAGACTGGATCTGATTTCCAGCCAGGACCAGGCTTTTGGTAGGAAAGTCCTCCAAGCCGTTGTCCCACCCTAGATCTGGTGAGTTCTTGGTTATCCTCTCAAGGGCTGACTTGGAAGACGACTGGGGGAAAAGCAGAGTTAGGTTCTTACCGGTAACTCTGTTTCCAGTAGTCTTCCAAGGCAGCACGATCCCACCCTAAAATGTCTAACCTCGTGGGGTTGTGTTGTGTATTATATTGTTTCAGATTCCGGCCTTCGGTTCTCGGGGATGACTGACCAGGGACCTGAGGGACCGCCTCTTAAGGGGAGGAAAAATTAATGGCAATGTGTTTCCTGATTGTGAGGAGGAGCTCCATCTCTCAAGGGCTGCCTTGGAAGACTACTGGAAACAGAGTTACCAGTAAGAAACTAACTCTGCTTTTGTAGCAATTGTGCAACTGAATGAGTGGTATAAAGTATAGTTTCATTCCCCAATGTAATTTTAGAGGCTTCTTTTACAGCCATTGCGCTTGCTGCAAGAGCCTGCAAGCAACCGGGCATTCCCTGTACCTGTAGGGGCAGTTTCTTTGAAAGGTATGCAACTGGTCTTAAATTATTGCCATGTGGCTGGGCCAACACAGCAGCAAAAGTTGCTCCTCTGACTACACAGTACAGAGAAAATGGTCTATCATATGTTGGAAGCCCTAATGCAGGAGCCCGGGAGAGGGAGCTCAGAAGAGAGTAGAATGCTGTTTTCATGTCCTCACTCCACTCTACTTGTTTTGGTGCACGCGTTGAAGTTGCTTGCCTTAGCATAGAGTCCCAATATGAGCAGTCAGGAATCCACTGTCTGCAGTAGACAATCGAGCCAAGGAATGATAGCAACGATGATTTATCCTTTGGTGGGCCGAGACAGCTGAGGGCCTGGACTCTTGCAGGGGAAACTATTCTTGTTCCCTCTGTAATTACACAACCCAAGTACTCTACTCGATCCTTGCACCATTGGATCTTTTTCCGAGATACCAAATGGCCCTGCAAGGAGAGATGGTCCATAAGGCTAATGGAGTCCTCCTCACACTGTGCCCTGCTCTACATATTGCAGGACAGTTGACCCTTTAGGGCAGGGATATGCAATTCCCAAACTACAAGTCCCATGAGGCATAGCGAGACTGACAGCAGCAAGCATGACACCCAGAGGCAGAGGCATGATGGGACTTGTAGTTTTGCAACAGCTGGAGGTCCGCTAATTGCATATCCATGCTTTAGGGGGATTCCAATTGTCCATGGTCTTTTTTAGGACTATACTGAAGGCAGCTGGGCTATCAATGAACGCTTGCGGGAGGTGTGTCCATGTTAGCTGGCCCCTCCCCCAGACAAATGCAAACAGGAATTGGTCATTTTTGTTAATGTCTATGCTAAAAAATGCATTAGACAGATCCAGTACCGTATAGCAGCGAGAATTTGCTGGTATGTTGATAAAAATGGATGTTATGTCTGATACCAGGGGTGGCAAGGGTATTATGTTTTTATTCACACCTCTGAAATCCTGAACCAACCTCCAGGTACCATTTGCCTTTCTTACGGGATTAATAGGAGTATTCCAAGGGCTTACAATTTCCCGAAGGATGCCCAATTTCAGGTACTCCTCAATCTGGGGCTGTATACCCGATACCTTTTCAGTGGATAATGGATATTGTTTTTGGTAATGTGGTGTGGTATCAGAACGCATGTTTGGCTTGTATGGAGTGCAAGCAATGTGTCCCACAGCAGTTTTTGATTTTGCCCATATAGGGTGGTTGTCTAATGTTGGTGGCAGGAGCAAAAAACATGACATTGTTTCTTGTCTTTTTGGCATGGTTAGATCACACTTTGTTAAATTTGACCAACAAGGCGGAATTATAGCCAAATCTACTGTGATTTGTAATGCAGACATCAAGTCTCTCCCCATAAGGGATAGAGGACAGTCAGGGAGGACTGCGAAGGACATCTCGGTAAGATAGTTATCCTGCATATCAGTTATTAACAAAGGCGGCGTGATCTTGTGGTTGACATTTGTCCCATTTATCCCTATAGAGCATCCCTCCGTACATTCCATCTCTCCAAACTCTGCATCATTTAGACAGGAAGTAGTGGCTCCTGTATCAAGTAAAAATTTAACCCTTTTGCCCCTGACATTTAATAAGGTCTGTGGCAGGGTTTTCCAGTGTGGAGAGAAGAAATGCATGACCAGGGCTGGGGCTTGCTCCGTGCATCCCTAATGTGGGTTATAATCTCGATAGTTCGGCCAATCTACCCGTATCTTTTCAAAGGAATTCCTGGGGCTGAAGGGAGGGGCTGCTGGAGCTGACTGGGATCTCTGTTGTAGCTGCACTTCGTCTCCCTGTTGAGGTCTGTGTTGAGATCTCGAGCTATATCCTCCTCTGCCTCTCCTAGCAAAGCTATCTTTAGCTCCTCTCCTCTGTGGACATTGACTTCCAATGATTTAAGTCCCCACAATTAAAACAACCCTGTTCCTGACTTCGAGGAGGATAATTCCCTCTAGGTATTGCCCCTGAGCTTGGTCTACTGACCATAGCCACATTTGGATTATCTTCTATGATGGTAAATAATCCTTTAGTGCTAAATATTCCTGAGGATGCTCTGTCTTTTATGTCTGCTATAAATAGATCTGTAGTAGATGCTGCCCACTTTGGATTTATTAGTCTTATTATTTGAGTAGCCTTGGGGGTCTCCATTATTTATGGCTGTACTCACAAATAATTGATCATTGTCTATTCCGCAATTTTTATACAACTTGTGTAGTCTGTTGACAAAAGTGTGAAAATCTTCTCCTGTCTGCTGTTTGCAAGAGATCAAATCATGCAACATAGATGTATTTTTATAAGCTTTAAGCCAAGCCTGCAACAATTTGTTCCAAAAAACATTCCAATCTTCTGCCTCCGTATATAAATTTGCATCTTTAGCCCAATCATTTATTTTTATGTCAGCAGCGGACTCGGGGTCTATATTTTGAATTATAGTGTTGAGATCTTCAGGAGACAATCTTGTTCCTGAACAGTATCTCTGTAAAATAGTGACCGCTTGTCTGGGATCCTTTTTTGGTTTTGGGCATGTATCTCTAATTTCCTTGACTGTTCCTAAGGGCAATGGTATTTGTATCTGTGTATCTCCCATTGTAATGAAGGGGAACGACCCCTTTGGCTTTTCTGTGTCTAGAGGTGTTCTTTCTGTGTATGCTACGAATGAATCATCGGATTCTGCGGTACCAATTTTGTTTGTGGCATGTGTGGGGGTTTGTCCAGGGGATGACTGCCTGGACAGATCAGATGCTACAAGATTACGATCGGCTTCAATAAGCTGTTCTGCTTTGTGTATCATAGTAGTTTCTGTTGGGTCATTCTGTTTCATGTAGTCTAATAACTTGCTTAATTCCCTTATTCTTTCATCTTTTTCTGTCATTTGCTGTTTAACTTCCTCCCACATTTGTCTTCTTTCCTCTTTTTTCCTTTCTATCTTGCTCATCATACTTTTCCTGTGCCCGTACCAATATACTAAACTTTTCCTTTGTCTGCCTTTTTTCCTCTGCTTCCTTCATCCAGCCTTCCCCTTTTTTATTGGCTATTGTTAAGACTCCTGCTATGATATTTGGATCCAGCGAGGGATATATCTTCTTTAGGACAGGAGACTCATCCTTCACCATAGCATATGGGGGTGCTTTTTCTTGATATAAATTAGGGAGGGCTGATGGGCTACCCATTATACCTTCTGCCTTATTTTTCTTTCCCCCTTTCATATTTGTGTTCTATATTCCTTCATACCTTTTGCCCAAATTTTACAACATTGAGTCATGTAATCCTTATCAAAGTCTGTTATGGGATTATTGTACTGTTTGTGCTGGCCACATATTCTGGTGACTTCTTCCCATTCACCTTCGGAACATGGTCCGTACTCCCCCAAACATGGCACTTCTAACTGATGTGCTCTTTTTAAGACCAGAGACCAGAACGGATCAGTACAAGGATTTCCATAATTGCCTTTCATGTACTCTATCGGGGAGGGGTGATGCTTACCTTCATCATCACTTTTTCCCGACTGATTACCCATTTTAACAAACAATAATATTTTATTCTTATACTTTAAAATTGAAAAATTTTCTGTCTTGCTTTCTCTATTTCGTTCCAGGGGCGGAAAATGTCCTCAAACTTATGACAATTTATAGATTTATGACAAGGAACCCAGTGTTCTCCCTTTTTTAAATACAACCAGACACTGTATTTCTGCTACACTTACTACCCCCCAGTCCGGTGTTTGAGGGACTATGTTGTGTATATTAAACCTTAACATATGTTGTTTTGATCCCTGGAACATAGGACCCTTGCCAATTTTGACATGATACCCCCCTGGAACAATTGCCACTAATGACGTGGTCTTCCCTTTGTAAGCAAACTGTAAACCAGTTTTACATTCACCACAACAAGAAATAGACATTTGCAAGATGATATTATTAAATCAACCTGGTGTGTACACAGTAAATACAGTTTCCACAGATCCGCCCTATAGAAATGAGGGAATTTATGATTCCCTCATTGACTATGACTTGGCCAACCTAGCGAAGTCCCTATATACCTCCTCTCATTATTTCAGAGTCCCAGGGATATAGTGTTCCCTCGAGAGTCTAGTCCGGGTGAATCAATGAACAGAGTAAGACAATAAATTCCCAATAAAAATAAAGGGGTCTCACCTGTTCAGTTGAATCACCCCACTTCTGGTACCATTTGAGAGGTTCCGGTTCTGCTCGAGCTGAGTTGGACCTGTGGAAGTAACTCTAGCCGGCTGTATGTGTCAATGACACCAACACAAAGTATGATTATGCATGAATATCATTCTTTATTATTTGTCTTGGGGTTTTATCACTGTGATTCGGGCATCTTGCCAAAGGCAGGAAGCAGCCCACTGCAACGAAATCGGCACACTGCAGGTGCAATCGCAAGGTCACATTCCGTGCTTGCAAAATACACTTAATCATCATAATAATATTAGTAGAAAAGCAAGCAGAAAAACATCCCCCGAAACATACAGTTTGAACTTGTTAAAACAAAATAAAGTGGAACTCTTCATCAATGGTTCATTTGGTTATACATTAATCAATATATTGATCCATTCCTTACAGTCTGAAAAAAAGGGTTCCGCCTTTTTAGGTTAAAGCGCACTCTACCAGGGCAATCGGTGCTTCATAGGCAGTGCATCACCAAGCCTCTGTGGCTCAGATTTGCAAGACCACTACTTGGTCGTCAGTACATACATTCACATCAGATGGATGTAAGATGGCAGGAGGATGCAGTGTGCTGCAGGCAGCAGTATTAGTCCTCCTGCCTGGCGGCAACCGTTTTGCTTTGTGGCTCCCTCCCCTCAGAAGGCATTGCTTTGGGACATCCCACATAGCTATTACTATGGTGCTCTGTGTCC
This sequence comes from Rana muscosa, assembly GCA_029206835.1. Taxonomy (NCBI): domain Eukaryota; kingdom Metazoa; phylum Chordata; class Amphibia; order Anura; family Ranidae; genus Rana; species Rana muscosa. Next base: position 395,087,325 of record CM055118.1, read on the forward strand.
CGTGATGTACAGTAAAGAAAATATAATTTTTATAACAGCTTACTTGTAAAATCCTTTTCTTTGAGGACACAGAGGTCCCACCCCTATATATATATATATATATATATATATATATATATATATATATATATATATATATATAATGTTGCTTTGCTAGAAAAACTGAGGTACTCCCAGTATGGGAGGGGTTATATAGGGAGGGGGACTTCCTGTCTTTTTGGGTGTGCCAGTGTCCATGCACCTATAGGTGGCGTATAACCCACATAGTTATTACTATGGTGCTCTGTGTCCCGTGATGTACTCCAAGAAAAGGATTTTACAGGTAAGCTGTTATAAAAATCCTATTTTTCAAGTACTCACCGATACCGATTACCAATACTTCTTATCAAGTACTCACCGATACTTTTTATAATGTCATGTGACAGTTTTCAATGCACAATACAGATAATGATATCTTCTTTAGAATTCTATTCACTGACTGGCTGGCACTGATAGGTGACACTGATGAGGTGACACTGACTGGCTGGCACTGATGAGATGGCACTGATGGCGAACACTGACTGGGCCACTGATGGCTGGCACTGATGGCTAACACTGACTGATGGCTGGCACTGACTGCCGGCGGGCACTGATAAATGGCACTGCTAGGTGGGCACTGAAATGCAGCAATAAATGACATGAGAGGAAAGGAAGGATTTATTTTGCAATGCTATGCTGCAACACCCATCTTGGTACACCTTGCACTTGGCTGCAGTAGGCAGCAGCGGACATCTTGTTACACCCAACCCAAATAGTTCAGGTTGGGTGTAACCAGATGTCCTCTGCTAGCTTTCTGTGGCCCAGTGTAGGGCGTCGGGATGTTCAACCGCTGAAGGAGACACGGAACGTCACTTCCGTTCCTGAATGTCACCGATCCTGATGGAAAATGTGTCTGCACCCCTGCCAGCTTACCTAGTTCTACTGCTGCTGAGAACTCGTAGCCCATGTAGTGCCCTCGCCAACACATTACACATGCTGCTCCCTTTCAGCTGTCTGCCCGTGTAGTGCCCTCGCCCACACATTACACACACTGCTCCCTTTCACCTGTCTGCCCGTGTAGCGCCCTCGTCCACACATTACACACACTGCTCCCTTTCACTTGTCTGCCCGTGTAGTGCCCTCGCCCACACATTACACACTGCTCCCTTTCACCTGTCTGCCTGTGTAGTGCTCTCGCCAACACATTACACACACTGCTCCCTTTCACCTGTCTGCCCGTGTAGTGTCCTCGCCCACACATTACACACACTGCTCCCTTTCAGCTGTCTGCCCGTGTAGTGCCCTCGTCCACACATTACACACACTGCTCCCTTTCACCTGTCTGCCCGTGTAGTGCCCTCGTCCACACATTACACACACTGCTCCCTTTCAGCTGTCTGCCCGTGTAGTGCCCTCGCCCACACATTACACACACTGCTCCCTTTCAGCTGTCTGCCCGTGTAGTGCCCTCGCCCACACATTACACACACTGCTCCCTTTCAGCTGTCTGCCCGTGTAGTGCCCTCGCCCACACATTACACACACTGCTCCCTTTCAGCTGTCTGCCCGTGTAGTGCCCTCGCCCACACATTACACACACTGCTCCCTTTCAGCTGTCTGCCAGTGTAAAAAGTCCCCCCGCTGCTCTCATCTCCTGTTGACCAGATGGGACTCAGGAAAATAGAATTACACCCTGATAAGCAAGTAGAATCGGGGGTGTGGTTTAGCAAAAGTCTTTTATTTATTTAAGCAGAAATTAGATTGTGGAGCTGATGGGCCCCGGGCCTGATACCACAGGGTTGGTTGTACTGCCCTATATGGGCGGAGTCCTGGTTTAGGGGAACCAATCTGCTCATGTCTAGTAATAATCTTTGTATTTCTATTTTAGTAGATGGACGGGAGATGAGGAAAACCTCAGAGGATTGTCTCACTTTGTCTCCAGACTGTAAAGTAGAAGATGAGGACATCACACAGTATAGTCCAGGAGAAAACCCGACTACCTCCAATGTCCATCCGGCACCACACAGTGTAGATGGACCATCGTATTCCTCTTATCCTGAGGAACCTCAGACTGTGCGGGACGGTGCCGGACCATCGTATTCCTCTTATCCTAAGGAACCTCAGACTGTGCGGGACGGTGCCGGACCATCGTATTCCTCTTATCCTAAGGAACCTCAGACTGTGCGGGACGGTGCCGGACCATCGTATTCCTCTTATCCTAAGGAACCTCAGACTGTGCGGGACGGTGCCGGACCATCGTATTCCACTTATCCTGAGGAACCTCAGACTGTGCGGGACGTGCCGGACCATCGTATTCCTCTTATCCTAAGGAACCTCAGACTGTGCGGGACGGTGCCGGACCATCGTATTCCTCTTATCCTGAGGAACCTCAGACTGTGCGGGACGGTGCCGGACCATCGTATTCCTCTTATCCTGAAGAACCTCAGACTGTGCGGGATGGTGCCGGACCATCGTATTCCTCTTATCCTGAGGAACCTCAGACTGTGCGGGACGGTGCCGGACCATCGTATTCCTCTTATCCTGAGGAACCTCAGACTGTGCGGGACGGTGCCGGACCATCGTATTCCTCTTATCCCGAGGAACCTCAGACTGTGCGGGATGGTGCCGGACCATCGTATTCCTCTTATCCTGAGGGACCTCAGACTGTGCGGGACGGTGCCGGACCATCGTATTCCTCTTATCCTGAGAAACCTCAGACTGTGCGGGACGGTGCCGGACCATCGTATTCCTCTTATCCTGAGGAACCTCAGACTGTGCGGGACGGTGCCGGACCATCGTATTCCTCTTATCCTGAAGAACCTCAGACTGTGCGGGATGGTGCCGGACCATCGTATTCCTCTTATCCTGAGGAACCTCAGACTGTGCGGGATGGTGCCGAACTTCCAACAGATAAGAGCTTTTCCTGTACTGAGTGCGGAAAGTGTTTCCGTTATAAATACCGTCTTAATGAGCATAAAAGATCTCACACAGGTGAGAAGCCGTATTCCTGTCCTGAGTGCGGGAAATGTTTTTCATGGAAGTCCCATCTTTACACACATCAGAGATCTCACACAGGGGAGAAGCCGTATTCCTGTCCTGAGTGCGGGAAATGTTTTTCCGTGAAGTCCAGTCTTTCCACACATCAGAGATCTCACACGGGGGAGAAGCTGTATTCCTGTCCTGAGTGTGGGAAATGTTTTTCAGTGAAGTCCCATCTTTACACACATCAGAGATCTCACACAGGGGAGAAGCCGTATTCCTGTCCTGAGTGTGGGAAATGTTTTTCCGTGAAGTCCCATCTGTACACACATCAGAGATGTCACACCGGGGAGAAGCCGTATTCCTGTCCTGAGTGCGGGAAATGTTTTTCAGATAGATCCGATCTTTCCAAACATCAGAGATCTCATACAGGGGAGAAGCCGTATTCCTGTCCTGAGTGCGGGAAATGTTTTTCAATGAAGGCCATTCTTCACACACATCAGAGATCTCACACGGGGGAGAAGCCATATTCCTGTCCTGTGTGTGGGAAATGTTTCTCACAGAGGTCCCATCTTCCCAGACATCAGAGATCTCACACGGGGGAGAAGCCGTATTCCTGTCCTGAGTGCGGGAAATGTTTTTCATTGAAGTCCAATCTTAACACACATCAGAGATCTCACACGGAGGAGAAGCTGTATTCCTGTCCTGAGTGCGGGAAATGTTTTTCATTGAAGTCCAGTCTTTCCAGACATCTGAGATCTCACACGGGGAGAAGCCGTACTCCTGTCCTGAGTGAGGGAATTGTTCCTCACTGAAGTCCTGTCTTCCTGTATGTAAGAGAATGTATAAAACAATTGTTATTCCATTTTACATTCCCCCCTCATGGCAGACTAAGTAGATATGAATCTGTGTATGTATGAGTCTCACTATAGCAAAACCTAACTCAAGTTTTCCTAGAAGGAAGATTCTGGCAGATAAGTTGTGGTGAGCCATTTCCTGGACTAAACTTCCTCTTTTATGAAGACACAGGATATTTCTGCTTACATGCTAACGGTCTAAAACTTGTGACCAGGAAATACTGTGTAAGGTTAGGATACGTGTGCTTTATATTCAGCCCCTCCCCTTTTCTTGGTTTCTCTTGTTTATAAAAACGATTTACTTCCTCATTAAAGCCGGAGAACTTCTCATCACACAAGCCTGTTTCACGTGTCATTTGTTCTCTCCCGAATTCGGTGTGTTGCAGTGGTGGCCTCCTTAACCAGCGTGACTTCATCAGAGTGTATAATTCCTATCACTGTACATCAGGGATCCAACACAACCCTCCAGGTGTATTAGTGCCTTGAGTGCGGGAAATGTCTTCTATATGAATGTTGCTGGACATTACAGCTCTCATGTGGGGAAGAAGCACAGCCTGATATACACCTCAGATATACTCCATGGCTGATCTTCATCATGTAAGAAACACTTCCAGGGGGGTGGACATTTTTTGAAAAAAACGACATGTCCAAGGGACCAAATTGGGGTCCCAATCTCCTTGTCCCTTTATGACAATCTCCTTGTCCCCTTTATGACAATCTCCTTGTCCCTTTATGACAATCTCCTTTGTCCCTCATCTACCAGAGAGCTCAGCAGGGGTGTGGGAGTTCATTGAAAACTACAAGCTGACATCGGCAAAGGACAGAACTCTGTGAATGAATGGCACGGCCGCGCTCTTTTCATAAAGTGACAGCCGTTACAGGGAACTTCTCCCCGCACTGCTGTCACACAGAGGTCTCGGATCACTGAGCCGCTGCAGGAACATGTAACATCTTCCCGAAGGTGAATGTTTCCTTTAACCACTGCAGCCCCGGACCATTTTGCAGCTAAAGGACCAGGCCACTTTTTGCGATTCGGCACTGCGTCGCTTTAACTGACAATTGCGCGGTCGTGCGACGTGGTTCCCAAACAAAATTGACGTGCTTTTTTCCCCACAAATAGAGCTTTCTTTTAGTGGTATTTGATCACCTCTGCGGTTTTTATTTTTTGCGCTATAAACAAAAATAGAGCGTCAATTTAAAAAAAAAATTCTATATTTTTTACTTTTTGCTATAATAAATATCCCCAAAAAATATATATTTTTTTTTTCTCCACAGTTTAGGCCGATACGTATTCTTCTACATATTTTTGGGAAAAAAAATCACAATAAGCGTTTATTGATTGGTTTGCGCAAAAGTTATAGCGTCTACAAAATGGGGGATAGTTTTATGGGGTTTTTTTTGTTTTTTTTAACTAGTAATGGCGGTGATCAGCAATTTTTTTTCCCATGACTGCGACATTACGGCGGACACTTTTGACACATATTTGGGACCATTGTCATTTTCACAGCGATCAGTGCTATAAAAATGCACTGATTACTGTGAAAATGACACTGGCAGTGAAGTGGCGCTGTAGGGGTTAAGTGTTCCTTGCCTGGTGTTTCTTACTGTAGGGGGGATGGGCTCTGTGTCACATGACACCGATCTCTCCCCCCCCCCCCCCCCCCGAGTACACGGAGCCGAGATCAGTGTCATTGTCACTAGTCAGAGCGGGGAGATGTTGTTTACACAAGCATCTCCCCGCTCTGTACCTCCGTGAGACGATCGCGGGGATCCCCGCGGTCCAACTCACGGGCATGGCGGCGGCGCGCGCGAACACACTGACAGGCATTTAAAGGGGACGTACAGGTACATTGAAATGCCTGTCTGTGCCATTCTGCCAATGTATATATACAGGGGGCGGTCCTTAAGTGGTTAACCCTTTCACTGCCAGATTTTTTTCAGGTTTTGTTTGTGTCCACATGTTTAACCCCTTCAATACCGGACACTTTCACCCCCTTCCTGCCCAGGTCACTTTTCATCTTTGAGCGCTCTCACAGTTTGAATGACAATTGCGCGGTCATGTAACACTGTACACATATGACATGTTTATCTTTTTTTCCACAAATGGAGCTTTCTTTTCGTGGTATTTGATCACCACTGGGGTTTTTCTTTTTTGTGCTACAAATAAAAAAAGAAACGTTTTTTATTTGTTTCTGTTATAAAATTTGGTAAATAAGTAAGTTTTCTCTTTCACTGATGAGGAGGCACTAGTAGATGGAACTGATGAGGAGGTACTGAAAGCATCTCTGATGGGCACTGACTGGCATCACTGGCGATCATGGCTGATGGGCCTGTACTGGTGATCAATACTAAATATCACTGCAGATCCCCCTGTCAGGAGATCCGCTCTCCTCTACTCGTGCCTTGTCAGCATGAATAAAGGAAAGCCGATAACTGGTACTTCCTGGTTATGATGTGATTAGATTTGATTGGACACAGGTGATCACATGGTAAAGAGCCTACATCATTTGCGATACACGGCACCACCGCTCGCCACGCGTGCTCGAGCGGCTTATTATGGAAGGCATACAGTCAGGTCCATAAATATTGGGACATCGACACAATTCAAATCTTTTTGGCTCTATACACCATCACAATGGATTTGAAATGAAACGAAACAAGATGTGCTTTAACTGCAGACTTATAGCTTTAATTTGAGGGTATTTACATCCAAATCAGGTGAACGGTGTAGGAATTACAACAGTTTTGTATATGTGTCTCCCACTTTTTAAGGGACCAAAAGTAATGGGACAATTGGCTGCTCAGATGTCCCATGGTTATTCCCTCATTATCCCATTTACAAGGAGCAGATAAAAGGTCCAGAGATCATTTCAAGTGTGCTATTTGCATTTGGAATCTGTTGCTGTCAACTCTCAATATGAGATCCAAAGAGCTGTCATTATCAGTGAAGCAAGCCATCATTAGGCTGAAAAAACAAAACAAACCCATCAGAGAGATAGCAAAAACATTAGGTGTGGCCAAATCAACTTTTTGGAACATCCTTAAAAATAAAGAATGCACCGGTGAGCTCAGCAACACCGGAAGACCATGGAAAACAACTGTGGTGGATGACCGAAGAATTCTTTCCCTGGTGAAAAATACACCCTTCACAACAGTTGGCCAGATGAAGAACACTCTCCAGGAGGTAGGTGTATGTGTGTCAGATGAAGAACACTCTCCAGGAGGTAGGTGTATGTGTGTCAGATGAAGAACACTCTCCAGGAGGTAGGTGTATGTGTGTCAGATGAAGAACACTCTCCAGGAGGTAGGTGTATGTGTGTCAGATGAAGAACACTCTCCAGGAGGTAGGTGTATGTGTGTCAGATGAAGAACACTCTCCAGGAGGTAGGTGTATGTGTGTCAGATGAAGAACACTCTCCAGGAGGTAGGTGTATGTGTGTCAGATGAAGAACACTCTCCAGGAGGTAGGTGTATGTGTGTCAGATGAAGTACACTCTCCAGGAGGTAGGTGTATGTGTGTCAGATAAAGAACACTCTCCAGGAGGTAGGTGTATGTGTGTCAGATGAAGAACACTCTCCAGGAGGTAGGTGTATGTGTGTCAGATGAAGTACACTCTCCAGGAGGTAGGTGTATGTGTGTCAGATAAAGAACACTCTCCAGGAGGTAGGTGTATGTGTGTCAAAGTCACCAATCAAGAGAAGACTTCACCAGAGTGAATGCAGAGGGTTCACCACAAGATGTAAACCATTGGTGAGCCTCAGAAACAGGAAGGCCAGATTAGAGTTTGCCAAACAACATCTAAAAAAGCCTTCACAGTTCTGGAAGAACATCCTATGGACAGATGAGACCGAGATCAACTTGTACCAGAGTGATGGGAAGAGAAGAGTATGAAGAAGGAAAGGAACTGCTCATGATCCAAAGCATACCACCTCATCTGTGAAGCATGGTGGTGGTAGTGTCATGGCATGGGCATGTATGGCTGCCAATGGAACTGGTTCTCTTGTATTTATTGATGATGTGACTGCTGACAAAAGCGCAGGATGAATTCTGAAGTGTTTCGGGCAATATTATTATCGGCTCATATTCAGCCAAATGCTTCAGAACTCATTGGACGGCGCTTCACAGTGCAGATGGACAATGACCCGAAGCATACTGCGAAAGCAACCAAAGAGTTTTTTAAGGGAAAGAAGTGGAATGTTATGCAATGGCCAAGTCAATCACCTGACCTGAATCCGATTGAGCATGCATTTCACTTGCTGAAGACAAAACTGAAGGGAAAATGTCCCAAGAACAAGCAGGAACTGAAGACAGTTGCAGTAGAGGCCTGGCAGAGCATCACCAGGGATGAAACCCAGCGTCTGGTGATGTCATCGCGTTCCACACTTTAGGCTGTAATTGACTGCAAAGGATTTGCAACCAAGTATTAAAAAGTGAAAGTTTGATTTATGATTGTTAAACTGTCCCATTACTTTTGGTCCCTTAAAAAGTGGGTGGCACATATACAAACTGTTGTAATTCCTACACCGTTCACCTGATTTGGATGTAAATACCCTCAAATTAAAGCTGAAAGTCTGCAGTTAAAGCACATATTGTTTGTTTCATTTCAAATCCATTGTGGTGGTGTATAGAGCCAAAAAAGATTAGAATTGTGTCGATGTCCCAATATTTATGGACTTGACTGTATGACATCCAGTCAGGATAGGGAAGTGATGTCATACATGTCACTTCTGGGTCAGGAACAAGAAGGGGAGGAGAGCAGATGTGTGTCCTCTCTCCTCTACCCATAATCACCCGCTATGCTGGTCCCGGGTCCTCAGATGAGCAAGAGGTGCCCGGGATACACAGTGGGTGTGTGTCGGGGTGGGGGCACATTACTGAGGGGGTGTGGAAACATTCGCTCAGCCACTCGAATGCTTCCATCTGATAAGTAAACCTGCTCCTTGGTTGCCCAGAGCAGGGCTAAATGTTAAAAAAAACCTGCATATCCCGGGTGTCAGGCGATAGGAATTATTCATCCCTGAGTTCATAAGGAGATCAGAGATCACCAAAGACATGGATGAAGTGTTGTACCGTGTTGGCCATTGAGAGCAGGAGAAAAATAAAAATGGAGTCATTACCTTTCATTGGCTGATTCCTTTTTGTGGTGTAAGATTTCACAAACACTTAGAGGTTTAATTATTATTTTTTTTTCAATTAGTTGAATGAACGTGACCGGCATTCACCCGGCTGTGATGAATATTGGATGTATTTTATTTCATACACTGATTTGCTTGGCTCCATCTAGTGGCCATAATGCTGTATTGTGCTATTCTTACTAATAGAGTTCTCTTAGGAAAAATACCCCATTATGATCACTAGATTGCACGTCTACAAGTCATCCAAAACACAGCGGCAAGACTGGTAACGGGGAAAAAAAGCTGGGAATCAAGCACACCGTCCCTGAGAAGCCTCCATTGGCTAGCCGTAAAGGATCGGGTCACATTCAAGACCCTCTGCCTCACTCACAAATGCGCACAAGGAAACGCACCCCAATACTTATGCGAGAAAAAAAAATCAACCAACCAAAACCTCCTTCACATCATCAAGACTCGCTACGAAGCTAAGGTAGAATGAAGGTTTGCTGTCCAAGGACCAAGGCTATGGAATGGCACTACCCACGAACATCCGCATGGAAGAAAACCATCGGGCCTTCAGGAAAAAACGAAAGACCCACCTCTTCTGAAGGATCTCAACGACACTGGATGCAAAGTGCCTTGAGGCGATTCAGTTCGCATTTGCAGCGCTATTCAAGTTACTCACTCACTCAGTATGTCTGGAAGGACAACAAAGAGAGGCAGACAGTCCTGAGCCAATAAAAGAGGGCAAGCCGGCTCTGTGTCTAGAGGCAACAGTGCTGGTTGTGGACACGGTGCATCCTCATCAGCACGTGGCCGTGGGACACATTTGTCCTTTTTTTCGTCAGCTGGCCGTGTTGAGCCGCAACATGCTGAAGACGTGGTAGAGTGGATGACCAAGCTGTCCTAATCCACTCTCACCCAGACTCAAGGAACTTTGTCTGGCAAAGCAGCTGCCAAAGCGGCCTCTTCCCTTGGCTCAATGGCATCAGTCACTCCTTCCCTAGCCCCACCATGTCCTCCTGAGGAGTCCCCCGAACTGTTTGACCACAGTGTTGGATACATGCCGCAGGAGAATGCGCAGCATTTTTGAAGGCTCAGATGATGGTACCCAGCTAGAGGAAGGCAGTAACGTGAGCCCAGAGAGAGGGGGTGCCCAAGAAGGACAGCAATCTGGCAGTCATGTTCCCCCAGCTGCAGCATACTGCCAGGTTTGTTCCAGTGATAAGGAGGGCGGGGATGATGAGGTCACGGACGCTACGTGGGTGCCTGATAGGAGAGAGGAGGAGGAGGAGGAGGATGAAGAGGAGGCACATCTCCAACGAGGCAGGATGCCCTCCGGGGGCCAGCGTAAGGGCAGCACACCGACTGAATCACACCGCAGAGCTCCGCCTGTGCAGGGCGCTGCCTCTGCCCGTTATTTCAAAAGTTCTTTGGTGTGTGCCTTTTTTGAGTCGAGTGCATCAGATCGCACCTCTGCTGTTTGCAACATATGTCTGAAGTGTATCTCGCGTGGCCAAAACATCAGCCGCTTGGGCACCACATGCTTGACCAGACATATGTTGACCTGCCATGCAGCTCGTTGGCAAGCCTATCTTAAAGACCCACACCAAAGAACAAAGCGGACCTCTCCTTGCACCGCATCAGCTGGGATCTCCAACCCCACTATACCTTCAGTCCTCTCTGAAACCTGCTCTGAGCGGAATGAAGGTGTAGAATTAGGTGTGTCACAGCCAAGTACTTGCGGGCTCTCTGCTAGCAGTACACCGACGTCCGATTCTAGCAGGCAAATTTCCCTGCCCCAGCTGCTGGACCGTCAAAAGAAGTTCACTCCCAGCCATCCACATGCCCAGCGGTTAAATGCTAGCTTGGCTAAATTGCTAGCACTTCAACTGCTGCCTTTTCATTTGGTAGACTCGGCCCCCTTCCGTGAGTTTGTGCAATGTGCGGTTCCTCAGTGGCAGGTTCCCGAACGCCACTTTTTCTCACGGAAGGCGATTCCGGCTCTCTACCGGCATGTGGAAGGCAATGTCCATGCCTCGCTGGACAGGGCGGTCAGCGGTAAGGTGCATATTACCGCTGACTCATGGTCCAGCAGGCATGGACAGGAACGTTACCTTTCTTTCACGGCCCATTGGGTCACTCTTTTGGCAGCTGGGAAGGATGCAGGACAAGGTGCAGTAGTGTTGGAGGTTGTTCCGCCGCCACGCCTCCAAAATGCTACTACTGGTTGTGACACACCTCTCTCCTCCACCCCCCCTCTTCTTCTTCCTCCATGGCCTCTTCCTGTGCTTTGTCCTTGGAACCAGCGGTGCTCTGTAGGCATTTAAGGGGCTACGCAAGTACACAGGCAAAAAGATGCCATGCCGTGCTTGCGCTGGTGTGTTTGGGGGACAGGAGCCACACTGGGGCAGAGGTTCTGTCAGCTCTGCAGGGGCAGGCCGAGAGGTGGTTGACGCCACGCCAGCTTAAGGCAGGAATGGTGGTTTGCAACAATGGCACCAACCTCCTCTCCGCCCTCCGACAGGGACAACTGACCCATGGGGCCTGTGTGGCTCACGTCCTTAACCTGGTGGTGCAGCGGTTCTTGGGCAGGTACCCGGGCAGGTACCCGGGCTTACAGGATGTCCTGAGGCAGGCCAGGAAAGTCTGTGTGCATTTCCGCAGATCAAATAATGCAAGTGCTTGGCTGGCTGAGCTGCAAAAGGAGTTGAACCTGCTCAAGAACCGCCTTATATGTGACATGCCCACCAGGTGGAACTCAACGTTGGCCATGCTGCAGCAGCTGCACACGCAGCAGAGGGCCATCAATGAGTACCTGTGCGACTACGGCACCAGGACAGGGTCAGGGAAGCTCAGGTTTTTTTCACCACACCAGGGGGGCATGATCAGGGATGCATGCACTGTTCTGGCACCATTTGAGGAGGCCACGAGGATGGTGACAGTGCATGCATCAGTGACACTGTACCTCTTGTCCACCTGTTGGAACATACGCTGCGTGGAATAATGGACAGGGCACTTGAGGCAGAACAGAGGCAGGAAGAGGAGGACTTCCTTGCCTCTCAAGGCCCCCTTTACCCCGACAGTGTTCCTTCTGTCCCACTCATCGCACAGGAAGAGGAGGAGGATTGTGTCAGCATGGAGGTGGAGCCTGACACTCAGCATCATCATCAGCAGCAGTCTTTTAGGGATGATTTACAGTCCCAAGAAACCCGTGGACTTGTACGTGGCTGGGAGGAGGTGGCTGCGGATCATGTCGTCCTTAGTGACCCAGAGGACTCCGGACCGAATGCCTCAGCTAACCTTCACTGCATGGCCTCCCTGATCCTGCAAAGTCTGCGGAAGGATCCTCATATCCTTCGGATCAAGGAGAGGGACCATTACTGGCTGGCCACTCTCCTTGATCCACGGTACAAGGGTAAGGTTGCGGACCTTATCTTGCCGTCGCAGAGGGAGCAGAGGATGAGACAACTCCGGGAGGCCTTGCAGAAAGGTCTGTGCAACGCGTTCCCAGAGACTGGGAGGTTACAAACTCCTGGTCCTAGACAACGAGTTGCTGAGGCTTCGGTCAGTCAAAGAAGGAGCGGTGGGGAAGGTGGCCGTCTGACCGATGCATTTAGACAATTCTTTAGTCCGCAGCCCCAAGGTATGATCGGTTCCAGCAACCATCGCCAGCGTCTGATATACATGGTGCAGGAATACCTAGGGGCAAGGTCAGACTTGGACACCTTCCCCACTGAAAATCCTCTGGCTTACTGGGTCTTGAGGATGGATCACTGGCCAGAGCTTGCACAGTATGCAATTGAGCTACTGGCCTGTCCTGCATCCAGCGTTCTTTCAGAACGCACATTCAGTGCTGCTGGAGGCTTTGTCACCGATCACAGGGAGCGCCTGTCCACCGACTCGGTTGATCGACTGACCTTCATAAAGATGAACCAGTCTTGGATCACCACCAGCTACCAAGCACCTGAAGCTGATATAACAGACTAATTTATTTTCAAATGTCACATCCCTTCAAGACTGATGCTGAGTGACTGTCCTGTTATGTTGACTGACTATCCTCCTCCTCCTCAATGATCTGATTCATGATGATAGCTTGGAAGAACATTTTTGTTTCTGGGTGCCGCCACCAGTGGCTAAGGCCCAATTTTTCAGCCCCTGTTTAACAGGGGCATGTAATTGCAATTTTTTATGCAATGCTTTGCAGCAGGGCTCATTCCTGCACTCCAACTAGAGTATCTGGGAGAGGTGGCAGTGTCGTGGCACCAGCACCAGTGCCTAAGGCCCAATTTTTCAGCCCCTGTTTAACAGGGGCGTGTAATTAAAATGTTTGATGCAATACTTTGCAGCAGGGCTCATTGCTGTGCTCCAAGTACATTATCTGTGAGGGGTTGCAGTGTTGTGGCACCGGTGCCTAAGGCCCAATTTTTCAGCCCCTGTTCAACAGGGGCATGCAATTATAATTATTGATCTAATAATTCACATCCAGGGCCCATTCCTGCGCCCACCAAGAGTAAGTCTGAGGGCTTACAGTGTTGTGGCACCAGCACCACCACCAAAGGCCCAATTTTTCCTACCACTGTTCAACAATGGCATGTAATTACAATTCCTGATATAATAGTTCACAGCAGGGCATTCCAGCGACCACCAAGAGTAACTGTGAGGGCTCACAGTGTTGTGGCAACACCAACATGTAAGGGGCAAATTTCAGCAGAGTATATAGGGCAGGCCCCTACTTTCAAACATCCAACTTACAAATGACTCCTACTTGCAAACGGAAGGAGACAACAGGAAGTGAGAGGAAATCTACCCCTAGTAAGGGAAATTCTCTCCTGTAAGAGTTAATATGGGAAAAAGGTGTCTCCTCTCCACTGATGCTTTATCACCAATTCTTGTTTCAATAAAAAACCCACTTTTCAAAAACAGTTGTCATTAGGACGGAAAGTGAGGTGAAATGTTCTGAACAGGGGCACAGACAGCAAAACAAATGTTACAGGGGTGATAACCCTTCCCTATGTATTCCAAAAAGCTTAAAAATATATTTTTTGGCTGCAGCTACACTTAAACAATGTACCTGTTCAAAATTACAAACAGATTCTACTTAAGAACAAACCTACAGTCCCTGTCTTGTATGCACCGCCTGTATACGGCTGTTCAGAGTATATAGGGCCTTTTTTATTTTGTGTGCGGGGTTCCCCTTAATATCCATACAAGACCCAAAGGGGCTGGTAATGGGCTGGGGGGGGGGTGTATAATGGGGTAGCTATACCATTTTTCTCAAAGATTTTCATCCATATTACCGGGACCAGACATTACATTAAAGCCGCAAGCAGTTTTAAATGGTATTTTTTTCCTTTAGAAATGTGATTTTGTGCAGGGACAGTTCTAAACACGGGAAACACGTGGCACTTCACAGGCATACTTTAGACACCCCCCAGGTACGATATTTAAAGGAATATTTCACTTTTTTTTTTTTTTTCACTTTATGGATCATTAAAATGACTGCTCCAGAAAAACGGCCGTTTTTAAAACTTTCTTTTGCATTGATACATGTCCCCTGGAGCAGAACCCGGGTTCCCAAAACCTTTTTAGGACAATAACATGCATATTAGTCGTTATAATTAGCACTTTAGATTTCGAACGTTCGCATCCATTGTATTTAACAGGGTTCTAACGTTCGTGCGAACTTTCGGTCCGTTCGCGGGTTCTGGTGCGATCCGAACCCGGGGGTGTTCGGCTCATCCCTATACTTGAAACACTTCACACTACAAGACGTTTCTTAAACTGCAGTTCCTCTGAGCTCCACAAGGTGGTGATATCACATCTACCCAGTAAAAATGTCTCTATGGAATACAGACAGGAAGTGATGTCAGTTACAGACAGGAAGTGATGTCAGTTACAGACAGGAAGTGATTTCAGTTACAGACAGGAAGTGATGTCAGTAACAGACAGGACATTCCATTTGGTAAGACGTAGAGAGAAAGGAGACGTTGCTGGATCTGGCGGCAGAGGAGGTAATACGTAGATTAACCCCTTCAGGGGGGATCAGTTGATGATTAATAGATCTTGCTTCCAAAGCTGGCCATACATGGATCACACTGATCTCACAGCTCCCCTCCTCCCAATGTCCCTAATAATTACGATTATTCGATATGATGAAGTTAAAAACCCAGGAAGTCAGCACAGGGATGGTGGGAGCCCCTCATAATGAGCACAGCAGGGGTACAGCCCAAGGAGGAAGTCAGCACAGGGATGGTGGGAGCCCCTCATAATGAGCACAGCAGGGGTACAGCCCAAGGAGGAAGTCAGCACAGCACAGGGATGGTGGGAGCCCCTCATAATGAGTCGACGACTGCCATATTGAGAAAGGTATTTTTTTGCTTTTTAAATTCATTATTAGTATTTCGTCCGAATTCAAATTGAATTTAGGACACGAAATACGAATTAACGGCTAATACAAAACGGAACAAAACTAATTTATTGACGGCGCCCATGTCTAGTATGTAATGACGTCAGAATGCCTGCAACAAGCTTGGGTCCTGTGTGGTGTGGGGGGGTCTTGTGTGGTGTGGGGGGGTCTTGTGTAGTTTGGGGGGGTCCTGTGTGGTGCGGGGGGTCCTGTGTGGTGTGGGGGGTCCTGTGTGGGTAAATTATACCTCAGTCTGAAGTGGGGCTTTAATAAAATGGAGACCTGTATGATGAGGTGAGGAGGATTCTGGGAATATCATTTGATTTTACTATTTGTGTTCAGATCCAGAGTTTTCCTCCTGTGAAGTCTGGAGATCACATGACCATCACATTGCCTCCACCTCCCTCCCTGATAGAATAGAGAAATACAAAGAAGATTCTAGAAGTCACCAGAGAGATGATGGAGGAGAGGTGAGCGGTGCCGGGAATTCTGGGACATTATCCAGTAACAGACAAGGGATGTGTCTGGATGGTGACTGTATCATTGTGTGTGTCAGGTTCCTATAAGGTGTCAGGATGTCACTGTCTATTTCTCCATGGAGGAGTGGGAGGATTTAGAAGGACACCCCGGATCTCTACAAGGACGTCATGATGGACAATCAGCCGCCCCTCACATCACCGGGTAAGAGGAGACTTTATTGTACAGGAGAGAGCAGTACGGAGGCTCCACCTAGATCCCCCATCATCTGATACACACATAGAAACAATGGATTCAGTCAGTGTGTGTGTTTCCTACAGATGGATCCAGTAATGGGAACCCACCAGAGAGAAGTCCCCGTCCTCTGTATTCCCGGGATTCCACACAGGAAGGTCACACCATCCCCCACCATCATCAGGTAGATGAGGACCAATTACTGATAGTATCATTAGGATCTGTACATTATCTGTATTGTTACCTTTGATGCAGAGTTGCCGACCTACCAGACTGAAATTCACGGATACAACACTCACAATTTACTGGCACAGCCAAGTTTTTACTGACATTTCCCAAAAGTTAAGTCTATAGACAGGTACAATATGCAATTAGTAATGTGGTTTAAGATTGATATTAAGGTACAAAAATCTATTTCTTATGTTATTTTAGATATAGTGAGGGGGGGGGGGGGGGTTATCATAACCCATCAGATTTTGTCACCTTTGTCCAACTGGAGAGATTTCCTCTTATCTACCACAGAAACTGAGGGGAAATCCCTGGGAGCCGCCAGGATCCCCAGAATTTATGTCCCCAATTTTAAAAACCTCTGGTCGCCGTCACTCCATGACTTCCACCACCTCCTGTCTCCATCACCTCCTGTCTCCCATCCCTCCACCACCTCCTGTCTCCCATCCCTCCACCACCTCCTGTCTCCCATCCCTCCGCCACCTCCTGTCTCCCATCCCTCCGCCACCTCCTGTCTCCCATCCCTCCGCCACCTCCTGTCTCCCATCCCTCCGCCACCTCCTGTCTCCCATCCCTCCGCCACCTCCTGTC
Organism: Rana muscosa; assembly: GCA_029206835.1. Taxonomy (NCBI): domain Eukaryota; kingdom Metazoa; phylum Chordata; class Amphibia; order Anura; family Ranidae; genus Rana; species Rana muscosa. The sequence continues at coordinate 395,104,233 of CM055118.1, forward strand.
TCCCATCCCTCCGCCACCTCCTGTCTCCCATCCCTCCGCCACCTCCTGTCTCCCATCCCTCCGCCACCTCCTGTCTCCCATCCCTCCGCCACCTCCTGTCTCCCATCCCTCCGCCACCTCCTGTCTCCCATCCCTCCGCCAACTCCTGTCTCCCATCCTCCCACCTTTGTCCAACTGGAGAGATTTCCTCTTATCCACCGCAGAAACTGAGGGGAAATCCCTGGGAGCCACCAGGATCACCAGAATTTATGTCCCCAATTTTAAAAACCTCCTGTCCCCATCACTCCATGACCTCCGGTCGCCGTCACTCCATGACCTCCGGTCGCCGTCACTCCATAACTTCCATCACCTCCCGTTTCCATCCCTCCACCCCCTCCCGTCTCCATCCCTCCACCCCCTCCCGTCTCCATCCCTCCACCCCCTCCCGTCTCCATCACTCCATTCCTCCATCATCTCCTGTCTCCATCACTCGATTCTGTCTCTCTGACCATCCCTACATGCCTTGCTCCATCCCTTCATTTATCCATCTCTCTGTCACCCAATCTATACCTCCATTCCTTACTCTTTCCATCTCTCTGTCCATCTCCCTCCCCCACTCTATTTTTCCATTATAAACAAATGTGCTCACTAAAAGTATATGAATAATAACACCTTAAGACCATCAAGCACAATAAATATTCCAATATATAATGATCATACAGTATACAGACACACTATACACCAGCACTTTTCATCTGAAAATCAGCCTGATCTATGATATTCCTACTCCCTCCTCTCTCCTCCTTCCTTCTTTCTTCCTCCTTCCTTCTTTCTTCCTCCTTCTTTCTTTCTTTCTTCCTCCTTCTTTCTTTCTTCCTCCTTCTTTCTTTCTTTCTTCCTCCTTCTTTCTTTCTTACTCCTTCCTTCTTTCTTCCTTCTTCTTTCTTTCTTCCTCCTTCTTTCTTTCTTCCTCCATAGCAGCAGTACTCCGAGAGAGAGTCGGAATAAAAGCTCATCGGAGACTCTCAGCCAGCTTCAGGCCAGAACTGCACATGCGCAGTTCCGAGCCAAGAGCGTCACAGACTGACAGCTCTTTTTTGTTACTGGCAGGCTTTCCACCTTACGGGCAGGAAAAAAAATGTTTGGCAACACTGCTTTGATGTAATTTTTATTCTATATTCAGAGTGGAAACCTGAGAGCTTCTAAAGTTGAGGTTAAAGAAGAGATAAAAGAGGAGGATGATGAGGATGGGGGGATGGAGGAAGGACACAAAGATCTGTACCAGGACACCATGGTGGAGTCATCCAGCTACAGGAACCCACCAGAGAGAAGTCCCCGTCCTCTGTATTCCCGGGATTCCACACAGGAAGGTCACACCATCCCCCACCATCATCAGGTAGACGATTGGTAGTTATTGGTAGTTTTGATTTATTCACAGAATATTTATTTTATTATATCTTTTTATGAATGTTTTATTATTTCTTTCAGAGTGGAAACCTCGGGGGTGATAATATTGATGTTAAAGAAGAGTATAAAGAGGAGGATGAGGAGTATGGAGTGATGGAGGAGTTATCAGAAGGACACAAGGATATGATGGAACCACCTAATACCAGGAACCCCCCAGAGAGATGTCCCCGTCCTCCATATGAATGGGATTCCACACAGGAAGGTCACACCATCCCCCACTGTTACAAGGTTGGTGGGACAGAGGTTATAAAACACACTTGTAGAGACAATGTGTGGATTTTATATGTGATGTCACAATAATAAAGCTTATATCTTACAGATGAGATTCTCTCTCATTTTCTTGATTTAGAGTGGAGATCCAATTGATATGGAATTTGAGGTTAAATCAGAAGAAGAAGAGACGTATGTGAGGGATGATCAGCAGTCTAGGGAGAAGGATGGAATATTGAGGCTTATTATAGAGGAGGACACTCCTACAGAGATCGGCACAGGTGGGTCATTAACACTAAATACATTCCTCCACCCATAATGCTCACTGATTGGTCCAGAGTAGGGCGGGGACTGGGTGATATCAGCCTGTAATCCCCTGGTCACTTTCCTGAGCTGTGTTCCCCGTCCTGTATTCCTGTATTTCTCTCGGATAATCTTCCTTCTCTGTGCTGCAGACACAATTTATGTATCTAGACTGGATTTATGGAGATTCTGGGGTTCAGCTGGCAGCAGGCATTGTATCAGTTGGCAGGTGGTAACAATGGGGGATAAAAGCATTGCAGTTGTGGAATATGTCATTTCCCCTCTGCTGCCTTTCCAGCATCCGGGTTCTTTTCATACAAAGCCGTTCCGCTCAGCGGGGGATGTGTGAGGCATTCCCTGCGGAATTGGAGCTGAATGGGGCAGAGGTCAGAGGTCGTGTTTTGTCATCCGTTCACTTTGTGTCCACATACACCACGGGACGCACACCACGTGGAGCACTTATAATGGCTCTATGGGTAGTCGGATTTTCATTCCCATCATGATAACCTCAGATCTGTCATGTTTAGGTCTGACCGTCCATTTCTTCTCCTCCCGTAGACCTACATGGAGCTCAATCAGGTCCACATGAGAAACTGACAGGTGGGCCTAATTGGAAAGGTTCTTAAAGTGGAGTGGTTGGGGGCAGTAAAAACACGGCTCAGCTGTGTGATTTTACTGCCCCACCAAACACAAGTAACGTCTCATCATTCTGATGATCAGAGCACAGCAGGTGGTGTATGGCTCGGTCACAGTGTCACATGGCCGTTGGGTGATGACTTGGTTCTGGCTGTACTTTTTTAAGACCGAGTACAAATACTTCTTATCAAGTACTCACCGATACTTCTTATCACGTACTCACCGATACCAATTACCGATACTTCTCATCAAGTACTCACCGATACCAATTACCGATACTTCTTATCAAGTACTCGCCGATACCGATTACCGATACTTCTTATTAACCACTTGCCGACCGCTCACGGCATATATACGTTGGCAGAATGGCTCGTACAGGCACAATCACGTACCTGGCCCTTTAACTGTCGGGGTCGCGCGCGGCGCCGCGCTCGCAACCCCCCCCCCCCCTGCCTTCCCCCGTGAGTCAGGTCGCGGGTCCCGCAGACTCGATCGCCGCGGGGATCCCCACGATCGTCTCACGGAGGCTCGGAGCGGGGAGATGTTAGTGTAAACACATCATCTCCCCGCTCCTCTACTGACAATGTCAGCGATCTCCGCTCTGTGTAATCAGAGCGGAGATCGGTGACGTGTCAGTCGTAGCCACGCCCCCACACAGTAGTAAACACTCCCTTAGGCACACTTAACCCCTCCAGCGCCCCTAGTGGTTAACCCCTTCACTGCCAGTGTCATTTTCACAGTAACCAGTGCATTTTTATAGCACTGATCGCTGTGAAAATTACAATGGTCCCAAAAATGTGTCAAAAGTGTCCGCCATAATGTCGCAGTCACGAAAAAAATCGCTGATCGCCGCCATTACTAGAATTTTTTTTTAATAAAAATGCCTTAAAACTATCCCCTATTTTGTAAACGCTATAATTTTTGCAAAAACCAATCAATAAACGGCAATTGCGATTTTTTTTTTTTGATTTTTTTACCAAAAATATGTAGAAGAATACGTATCGGCCTAAACTGAGGGAAAAAAAATGTTTTTTTATATATTTTTGGGGGATATTTATTATAGCAAAAAGTAAAAAATATGTCTTATTTTTTTTTCAAAATTTTTGTTTATAGCCCAAAAAATAAAAACCGCAGAGGTGATCAAATACCACCAAAAGAAAGCTCTATTTGTGGGGAAAAAAGGACGCCAATTTTGTTTGGGAGCCACGTCGCACGACCACGCAATTGTCAGTTAAAGCGACGCAGTGCGAAATCTCAAAAAGGGGCCTGGTCATAATGGCCCGGGGCTTAAGTGGTTAAGTACTCACCGATACTGATACTTCTTATCAAGTACTCACTGATACTTCTTATCAAGTACTCACTGATGCTTCTTATCAAGTACTCACTGATGCTTCTTATCAAGTACTCGCCGATACCGATTACCAATACTTCTTATCAAGTACTCACCGATACTTCTTATCAAGTACTCTCCAATACCGATACTTCTTATCATGTACTCTCCAATACTGATTACCGATACTACTTTATTAATCAAACATCACGAGACACAGAGCACCATAATAATAACTATGTGGGTTATACGCCACCTATACCTGTAGGTGTAACGACACTGGCACACCCAAAAAGACAGGAAGTCCCCCTCTATATAACCCCTCCCATACTGGGAGTACCTCCAGTTTTTTTTTCCGTCAGTGTCTAAGGCGTTGGTCACGGTTCATGATGTGCTGTAAAGAGCTCCGCTAAGAAATCCCTGACGGGATCAAGGGGCTATGCAATCGGATCCATCTAAAGTGCCTGAAAGAGCCAAAATGGATGGTACCCGAGCCTCTAAGGAAGAAGAGCGAGGTTTTGGCCTGTAATGCTTCTCTTTTGAGAGCTGGACCCTGAGTTCCGGCACCTTGGTCACGTGTATACTATACAAAAGAGTTGCTCTGACAGGGCGCTATACAGGTCCAAGGGAGTGGACCCCATATACAAGGGGGACCCGGTCCTTGAAGGTCTGTCATGACACGGCCCGCCATGATGGGTGAAGATTAGGTCTGTCTGTGATTTCCAGCAGTATCCTGCGGCGGGACTGGTAAGTCAGAAAAGTCCTAAGGAATGTATAATGATTCACTTATGCATTTTATTTTTTTTATGAGTGGAAAGTGTCTTGCCTGTGTTTTGCCACTAGATGGTGTAAAAGTAAACATACCTGGGGTCTAACATTCCATGCTTCCCCTGTGTTATGCTCAGTGTCGGCAAACGCTCCTGCGGACAGCATTGCTCCTTCTCCACTCTGTCAGGCCAAATCGGTTGGGGTTTTTGGGGGACCATCCGCCTCCTGCACAGCGGTAAGGATCCCCCTGGTGGTGCCCCTCGCCCCTCCTGCCATGGGAACGGCCTGTTCGCGCGCGAAGAGCTCTCCTTTAAAAAAGGGAAAAGGGGCGGGGCTTCTGGGAATGTGGGGGCGTGGCTTAGACACAGCTGGCGTGCAGGTGACATGCGGCGCAGGTGCAAGGCTTACTCGCTTTAAAAGCTTTTCACTCTGGAAATGTCTGGTTGGCTGACGGAGGGACACAGAGCATACAAGGGCATGTAAGCTATATGGGTGTTGGATACAGGCATTCTTAGGCACGTCTACTCAGCATCAGGCTGAGCAATTATAGCTGCATATGGTTCATTGCTGGACTAAAGCTTGGCAGTAGATGCACTGTGTTATTACCTCCTGCTTTTTGTGCCTTCCCGTAAAAGGGGTAATATTGCAGGGGGGGGAGCGCAGAGTCGCTGCGGTCAGGGTCTGAGGCTCCTAGTCACACTTCCGCAGTTCAATCCTCTCCTGAAGGACCTGGGGCAACTGGTCAGTCTGAGCCACCTAGACTCTCAGGTGTTGTAGCTGCTTCCAACATTTCAGCCTCTGCGTATGTCACTAAGAACGATTTGGCCAGGATGGGAGAAAACGTGGCAGATCCCCCTCTCCGGCCCTTGACCTTCCTGTATCGGAACCAGAATGGGCAGGAGCTTTTGAAATACCTTTGGGGGATCAGGCAGAAAGGCATACGGATGATTCCTCTTCTGAGGGTTCAGTGTCCGAAGAACCTTTCTCAGCCTCACAATCTCAAAAATTGCTGATTCGATCATTTACGGAGTTGGTCCATTCTGGATACAAGTTGCCTCCAGCAGAGGTGGATGATGTTTCCTTGTCCTCTTTGGGTTCGCTAAAACCTCCAAGGTTCACATGCTTTCCCTGTACACCCATTGCTGGAGCAACTGATGTATGCTGACTAGGATCGGCCAGATAAGCATTTTCTTCCTCCAAAGAGGTTTTCTCTTTATCCTAATGGAGGAAAAGTTTACAAAAAAATTGGGGTTTGCCAGCAGTGGATGCTGCTATCTCCTCTGTAAACAGGAGTTTGACTTTTCCAGTGGACAATGTCCAGGTGTTTAGAGATCCAGCCGATAAAAAGCTGGAATCTTTGCTTAAGGCCTCATTTGCTGTAGCCGGTGCGGTAGCAACAATAGACATTTGTCAATCCCTCAGGAATGAAATGAAGCAGGTTATCAAGAAGGTGCCTGCCCAGGGAGATGAAGTCCAAGTTTTAGCCGAGCTACCAAGGGCCTTATGCTTTGCGGTAGACGCTATCAAGGATTCTATTCATCAGGCGTCACGCCTTGCACTCATGTTGGTACACATGCATAGGATTCTATGGCTGAATAATTGGTCAGCCGAGTTGCCATGCAAGAAGCTCTTGGCTGGTTTTCCCTAACATGGGGAAAGGTTGATGGGGAAGATTTGGATAAATACATCCAAAAAATTTCATGTGGTAAAAGTACCCTCCTGCCAGTGAAGAGAAGGAGTAGGCGTCCTTCATTCAAACGTGCTTCCTCTCTCCAGTGCCAGGGGCAACAGCCTCCAGGCAGTCACGACGGCCTCCGCCATCAGGGTCAAAGGGTAAGCATCAGGGCCAAGCCCATGGCCAGAAGAAGCCCTGGGGTCAGAAGCCCACAAAGCAGAATCCCAAGACTTCATTATGAAGGGGCGCCCCTGCTCGATTGAGTGGGGGGAAAACTTTGGTGGTTTTCGGAAACTTGGCAAGAAGAGATCCAGGACAAGTGGATCATCTCTGTGGTAGCCCTAGGCTACAAGCTAGAGTTTCAAGCGTTTCCACCGTTTAGTTTTCTAAAATCAAATGTTCCCAAAGACCCAGTAAAGAGAGTCATTATTTCGGGCACTAGACCGGTTCATGTCTCAGGGGGTGATAATAGAGGCCCCCTCAGAAGAGCAGGGCATGGTTTTTATTCAAATCTCTTCACGGTACCAAAATCAAATGGGGGTGTCAGACCCAATTTAGATCTCAAAGATCTGAATCGCTTCCTAAACATCCGCTCTTTTCGCATGGAGTCAATCTGGTCAGTCGTATCCACCCTACGGGGAGGAGAAGTTCAGTACATGTGACAATTTTACCCGCTCATCAGAAGTTTCTGCGTTTTGCGGTGGAACAGCACCACTTTCAGTTTGTGGCATTGCCCTTTGGGTTAGCCACCGCTCCCCGGGTATTTACGAAAGTTTTGTTCCCAGTACTACCAAGACTAAGGCCAGGGTATAGCGGTAATGGCATACCTAGATGACCTGCTGCTGGTAGATCAGTCAGTGACACGGTTAAACCAAGGGGTGTCCAGTACAGTCAGGTATCTGGAACACCTGGGTTGGATTCTCAACCTAGAGAAATCGTCCTTACGACCAGTAAAGAGACTGGAGTATTTAGGTCTGGTCATAGATACAGCCCAAGAAATAGTATTTTTGCCCCAGGCAAAAGTCAGCGCTATAAGGGAGCTGGTCCAGGTGGTCAGGACGAGGAAGAATCCTTTCATTTGCCTTTGCATGAGGTTGCTAGGGAAGATGGTGGCTTCATTCGAGGCAGTTCCCTATGCCCAGTTTCATTCAAGACTGTTGCAATACAGTATTCTGTCTGCTTGGAACAAGAAGACCCAAGCCTTGGATTATCCAATGGTTCTGGCCCCAAAGGTGCGCCAGAGTCTCAGTTGGTGGTTGATAACCAGGAATATACAGAAAGGAAAATCCTTCATTCCGGTTACCTGGAAGATAGTAACAACGGATGCCAGCCTATAGGGCTGGGGAGCAGACCTAGAAGAGACCACTGTGCAATGGAAGTGGTCGGGTCCGGGAAGACCTTGCCCATAAACATCTTAGAGATTCGAGCAGTATGTCTGTCTCTAATTGTCTGGACGTTCAGGTTGCGGAATTGTCCTGCCAGGATACAGTCTGACAATGCCACAGCAGTGGCCTATATTAATCACCAAGGGGGCACCAGAAGTCACGCAGCCCAGAGGGATGTGAACCATATTCTGGCTTGGGCAGAGGAACATGTTCCTTGCATATCTGCAGTCTTCATCCCAGGAGGGGAGAATTGGCAGGTGGATTTCTTGAGCCACCAACAGTTGTTCCTGGGAGAATGGTCTCTACATCCCGATGTTTTTCTGGCCATATGCCAGAGATGGGGTACCCCGGACATAGATCTGTTGGCATCCAGGTTCAACAAGAAGTTGGACAGCTTTGTGTCAAGAACAAGGGATCCACTCGTGCTGGGGACAGATGCGTTAGTGACACCGTGGGATCAGTTTTCACTGATTTATGCATTTCCCCCAGTTCAGCTCCTACCGCAGCTTCTTCGCAGGATCAAGGAGGAAGGGAAGCCGGTAATCCTAGTAGCCCTGGCGTGGCCCAGGAGATCCTGGTATGCAGAGATCATGAGGATGGCAGTAGGGGACTCATGGACTCTTCCGTCTCATCCAGACCTACTGTCGCAAGGGCCTTACAATCGCTAAATTTAATGGTTTGGCTATTGAATCCCACATCCTAAAGAGTTGGGGGCTTTCAGGTTCAGTAGTTACCACCCTGATTAATGCTAGAAAGCCGGCCTCTAGAACCATTTATTATAGGATCTGGAGGGCCTATGTTTCCTGGGGTGAAACCAAAGGTTGGCACCCTCAATAATTTATCATAGGTAGAATTATTGCCTTTCTACATTTGGGATTAGAAATGAAGCTGGCCTTGAGTACAATCAAGGGTCAGATCTCGGCCTTGGCAGTATTTTTTCAAATGCCGCTTGCTTAGCATTCTTTGGTCCGGGCCTTTATACAAGGGGTAACTCGGATAACTCCGCCAGTTAGGTCACCCGTGTGCCCATGGGATTTGAATCTAGTTTTGTCGGTTTTGCAGAGACAACCCTTTGAGCCGATAGTCAATATTCCTTTGCTTCTTTTGACAAGGAAATTGGTGTTCTTAGTTGCGGTAACCTCCGCAAGAAGAGTTGTCAGAATTGGCTGCTTTTTCCTGTAAAGAGCCATACTTGATTATTCATAAGGATAAGGTGATGTTGCGTCCTCACCCAACCTTTTTGCCTAAGGTATTGTCAGGTTTTCATCTGAACCAGGATGTTTCCCTACCTTCCTTTTTTCCAGAAGCTCGTTCTGCAGAAGAAAGATTGTTACATTCTCTCGATGTAGTGAGAGCGGTAAAAGCCTATCTGAAGGCAACAGCTCAGGTACGGAAAACTGATGTTTTGTTTGCACTGCCAGAAGGCCCCAGAAAGGGCCAGGCAGCATCGAAATCAACTATTGCTAAGTGGATTCATCAGGTGATTAGTCAGGCTTATAGTCTGAAGAGAAGGGTTCTGCCTTTTCAGGTTAAAGCGCACTCTACCAGGGTAGTCAGTGCTTCATGGGCAGTGCATCACCCAGCCTCTGTGGCTCAGATTTGCAAGGCCGCTACTTGGTCGTCAGTACATACATTCACAAAATTCTATCAGGTGGATGTAAGATGGCAGGGGGATGCCGCCTTTGGGTGCAGTGTGCTGCAGGCAGCAGTATAGGTCCACTGATAAGGTGGCACTGACTGATGGCACTGATTACTGACTGATAGGTGGCACTGACTGATGGGCACTGATGGCTAACACTGATAGGCATTGATGGCTAACACTAACTGATGGGCGCTGACACCGGCTGACGGGTGGCACTGACTGGCGGGCACTGATAAGGCACTGACTGATGGACACTGATGGCTGGCACTGACTGATGGACACTGATGGCTGGCACTGACTGATGGACACTGATGGCTGGCACTGACTGATGGGCAGGGATGGCTAACACTAACTAATGGGCAGGGACGGCTAACACTGACTGATGGGCACTGACACTGGCTGATAGGCACTGACTGATGGGCACTGACACTGACTGACTGAAGGACACTGACTGATGGGCACTGGCTGATGGGCACTGACTGATGGGCACTGACACTGACTGATGGGCACTGACACTGACTGACGGGCACTGACACTGACTGACTGACTGATGGGCACTGACTGACTGACGGCTGACACTGACTGGCACTGAATGATGACGAGCACTGACTTATGAGCATTGATAGATGGCACTGACGGCTGGCACTGATAGGCGGCACTTATAGGCACTGTTAGGTGGGCACTGAAGTGCAGCAATGAATGGCATGAGAGGAAAGGAAGGATTTATTTTGCAATGCTATGCTGCAACGCCCATCTTGGTACACCTTGCACTTGGCCGCAGTAGGCAGCAGCGGACATCTTGTTACACCCAGCCTGAACTATATGGGTTGGGTGTAACAAGATGTCCTCTGCTGGCTTTCTGTGGCCGAGTGTAGGGCGTCGGGATGTTCAACCGCTGAAGGAGACACGGAACGTCACTTCTGTTCCTGAATGTCACCGATCCTGATGGAAAATGTGTCTGCGCCCTGCACCCCTGCCAGCTTACCTAGTTCTACTGCTGCTGAGAACTCATAGCCCATGTAGTGCCCTCGCCAACACATTACACACACTGCTCCCTTTCACCTGTCTGCCCGTGTAGTGCCCTCGCCCACACATTACGCACACTGCTCCCTTTTAGCTGTCTGCCCGTGTAGTGCCCTCGCCCACACATTACACACACTGTTCCCTTTCAGCTGTCTGCCCGTGTAGTGCCCTCGCCCACACATTACACACACTGCTCCCTTTCAGCTGTCTGCCCGTGTAAAAAGTCCCCCCCCCGCTGCTCTCATCTCCTGTTGACCAGATGGGACTCAGGAAAATAGAATTACACCCTGATAAGCAAGTAGAATCGGGGGTGTGGTTTAGCAAAAGTCTTTTATTTATTTAAGCAGAAATTAGATTGTGGAGCTGATGGGCCCCGGGCCTGATACAACAGGGTTGGTTGTACTGCCCTATATGGGCGGAGTCCTGGTTTAGGGGAACCAATCTGCTCATGTCTAGTAATAATCTTTGTATTTCTATTTTAGTAGATGGACGGGAGATGAGGAAAACCTCAGAGGATTGTCTCACTTTGTCTCCAGACTGTAAAGTAGAAGATGAGGACATCACACAGTATAGTCCAGGAGAAAACCCGACTACCTCCAATGTCCATCCGGCACCACACAGTGTAGATGGACCATCGTATTCCTCTTATCCTGAGGAACCTCAGACTGTGCGGGACGGTGCCGGACCATCGTATTCCTCTTATCCTGAGGAACCTCAGACTGTGCGGGACGGTGCCGGACCATCGTATTCCTCTTATCCTGAGGAACCTCAGACTGTGCGGGACGGTGCCGGACCATCGTATTCCTCTTATCCTGAGGAACCTCAGACGGTGCGGGGCGGTGCCGGACCATCGTATTCCTCTTATCCTGAGGAACCTCAGACTGTGCGGGACGGTGCCGGACCATCGTATTCCTCTTATCCTGAGGAACCTCAGACTGTGCGGGACGGTGCCGTACCATCGTATTCCTCTTATCCTGAGGAACCTCAGACTGTGCGGGATGGTGCCGGACCATCGTATTCCTCTTATCCTGAGGAACCTCAGACTGTGCGGGACGGTGCCGGACCATCGTATTCCTCTTATCCTGAGGAACCTCAGACTGTGCGGGACGGTGCCGGACCATCGTATTCCTCTTATCCTGAGGAACCTCAGACTGTGCGGGACGGTGCCGGACCATCGTATTCCTCTTATCCTGAGGAACCTCAGACTGTGCGGGACGGTGCCGGACCATCGTATTCCTCTTATCCCGAGGAACCTCAGACTGTGCGGGACGGTGCCGGACCATCGTATTCCTCTTATCCCGAGGAACCTCCGACTGTGCGGGACGGTGCCGGACCATCGTATTCCTCTTATCCTGAGGAACCTCAGACTGTGCGGGACGGTGCCGGACCATCGTGTTCCTCTTATCCTGAGGAACCTCAGACTGTGCGGGACGGTGCCGGACCATCGTATTCCTCTTATCCTGAGGAACCTCAGACTGTGCGGGACAGTGCCGGACCATCGTATTCCTCTTATCCTGAGGAACCTCAGACTGTGCGGGACGGTGCCGGACCATCGTATTCCTCTTATCCTGAGGAACCTCAGACTGTGCGGGACGGTGCTGTCCTTCCAACAGATAAGAAGTTTTCCTGTACTGAGTGCGGGAAGTGTTTCCGTTATAAATACCGTCTTAATGAGCATAAAAGATCTCACACAGGTGAGAAGCCGTATTCCTGTCCTGAGTGCGGGAAATGTTTTTCAAAGAAGTCCCATCTTTCCAAACATCAGAGATCTCACACAGATGAGAAGCCGTATTCCTGTCCTGAGTGCGGGAAATGTTTTTCAAAGAAGTCCCATCTTTCCAGACATCAGAGATCTCACACAGGTGAGAAGCTGTATTCCTGTCCTGAGTGCGGGAAATGTTTTTCAACAAAGGCCGCTCTTCACATACATCAGAGATCTCACACGGGGGAGAAGCCGTATTCCTGTCCTGAGTGTGAGAAATGTTTCTCACAGAAGTCCAGTCTTTCCACACATCAGAGATCTCACACGGGGGAGAAGCCGTATTCCTGTCCTGAGTGTGAGAAATGTTTCTCACAGAAGTCCAGTCTTTCCACACATCAGAGATCTCACACGGGGGAGAAGCCGTATTCCTGTCCTGAGTGCGAGAAATGTTTTTCAATGAATTTCCTTCTTTCCAGACATCTGAGATCTCACACCGGGGAGAAGCCGTATTACTGTCCTGAGTGCGGGAAATGTTTTTCACGGAAGTCCCATCTTTCCACACATCAGCTATCTCACACGGGGGAGAAGCCGTATTCCTGTCCTGAGTGCGGAAAATGTTTTTCAACGAAGGCTGCTCTTCACACACATCAGAGATCTCACACGGGGGAGAAGCCGTATTCCTGTCCTGTGTGCGGGAAATGTTTTTCAATGAAGTGCCTTCTTTCCAGACATCTGAGATCCCACACGGGGGAGAAGCCGTATTCCTGTCCTGAGTGAGGGAATTGTTCCTCACTGAAGTCCTGTCTTCCTGTATGTAAGAGAATATATAAAACAATTGTTCCATTTTACATTCCCCCCTCATGGCAGACTAAGTAGATATGAATCTGTGTATGTATGAGTCTCACTATAGCAAAACCTAACTCAAGTTTTCCTAGAAGGAAGATTCTGGCAGATAAGTTGTGGTGAGCCATTTCCTGGACTAAACTTCCTCTTTTATGAAGACACAGGATATTTCTGCTTACATGCTAACGGTCTAAAACTTGTGACCAGGAAATACTGTGTAAGGTTAGGATATGTGTGCTTTATATTCAGCCCCTCCCCTTTTCTTGGTTTCTCTTGTTTATAAAAACGATTTACTTCCTCATTAAAGCCGGAGAACTTCTCATCACACAAGCCTGTTTCTCGTGTCATTTGTTCTCTCCCGAATTCGGTGTGTTGCAGTGGTGGCCTCCTTAACCAGCGTGACTTCATCAGAGTGTATAATTCCTTTCACTGTACATCAGGGATCCAACACAACCCTCCAGGTGTATTAGTGCCTTGAGTGCGGGAAATGTCTTCTACAGTGGGGCAAAAAAGTATTTAGTCCGCCACCAATTGTGCAAGTTCTCCCACTTAGAAAGATGAGAGAGGCCTGTAATTGTCATCATAGGGAAACCTCAACTATGAGAGACAAAATGTGAAAACAAATCCAGACAATCACACTCTGATTTGGAAAGAATTTACTACTGAACCCCGGCCCTCTGTGTCACTTACTACTGAACCCCTCTGCACTCTGTGTCACTTACTACTGAACCCCTGCACTCTGTTTCACTTACTACTGAACCCCCGGTACTCTGTGTCACTTACTACTGAACCCCGGCACTCTGTGTCCCTTTAAGCCAGAGCCAGTATTCAGCGCAATGAAATGCATAAGATAACTTGTCCCTAGACTAGCTGTGCCAGAGTGGGCAGAGTAGATTGCCGGGGGTTGGCGGTGCTGTGTTCAGGGACCCAAACTAATACTGCGGCCCTCTTAGCTGAGGGTATCGCTACACGTGGGGGCTCGTAATCCGGGATTCTGATACAGCGGGCAACACGCCAAGAAGTACCGGCATGGACCCACTAGAAATAGGGCGCTGGTGCGCGTCAGCGGGCGCTGACTCGGCCGCAGCGGTGGTGATTGAACTCCCGCGGATTTGGCAGGAAGCAGCGATAAAGCAACTTGTAATGTCATTATCCCCAAGCCAGAAAGCATGGGTGTCGGAAGTAAGATCGAATTCTTTGCTCACTCATGCGTTGATATGTTGGGAAGATGAAGTCCCAGATCACTTCAGGAGTGCAAGTATTAAAACAGTGGATGATCAGGTCTACAGTTTAACACATGCGCTGCCATTTATAGGAGGATGGATGAAGATCCCAAAATCATCACCTCCGCAGATGTCTCCTCTGCAGTCCCCAAAAACTGCAGAGAAGAAGTGTACAGAGAACCCCGGGTCACCACCTGCAACTCTCAGCGCAGAGTTGTGCGCGGTACTGGGGGAGATTGTAGCACAGTGCAAGAAAGACCCTGCAGATTACCCAACGTCAGGATACAGAAAGTTGAGGATATTCTACGGAAACAATCCTGTACCCTCGGGGGAAGAGGGGTTTGAGGAGTGGCTAGACGGTGCCACGCAGGCCCTAGAGGAATGGGAAGTTCCGGAACACCGAAAGAAGCAGAGAATCACAGAGAGTTTGAAGGGACCTGCTTTAGAGGCCATACGCAACCTTAAGTTATCCAAGAAGGACTGCAATGCGCAGGACTATCTGGACATCTTGCAGAATGTATTCGGCGGGACAGAAAAAGTCACTGAACTCATGTACCAGTTGGAGCACTGCTACCAGAAGACAGGAGAGAAGCTGTCAGAGTTCATGAGGCGCCTAGACAAGATCTTACACAAGATCATATTAAAGAAGGGGACTGATCCAAGCAAAGTGGATGAGGCTCGTGTCCAGCAGGTACTGAGGGGAACCCAACCCTGGGACCCCATCGCCCTGGCGCTGCGCACCCGGCAGGATGGGAAGAGTCTAGAATACCCCAGTTTAATCCGGATGGTCCGAGAGGAAGAGGCCATGCTGGAGGAAAAAAAAAATGAGTCAGCCGGCAGAGTCAACTAATCCTCCAGTGGGTGATGGTCAGGTCGGCCCTGACCCCTGAGAGAGATCTAGAAGTGGACACCTTGAAGTCACAGATGTCCCAAGTGTTGGGGATGCTGACCTCTCTAATGGCGAAGGACTCCGTAGTCCCAGAAAAGGAAGGACCAAGGAAAGAACTGTTTCCAAACACTTCAGCCCCTGCATCCTTACAAGATTGGGATGATGTAGTTTGCTTTAACTGCGGAGGAGTGGGACACTTCGCGAAAGTGTGTTCTAGCCCGAAGAAGAATAAGATGAACAACCGCAAGCCGGCGGGAAACTTCAGAGGGCCCCGGTGAAGGAGTCAACCGGGTGCCCACCGTTCAAAGTGAACTCCACACTGAATAAGAAGCAAGGAAGGAGAGAAGATCCAACTCCTCAGAAGAAACAGAGTATCCCTCAACAGAGATACATCCCAGAGAAAGGGGGCAAGACCCCTCAGAAGAAACACAGTGCCCCCCCAGCGGGGACACCCACTAAAGAAAGAGAATAAAGTCCCTCAGCGGGTACCTACACCCATCCAGAGGGAGGGAATCAATGCATACCGAGCCCAAGAGAGGCAAAAGCCCAAAAAGGAACGGATGAAGGAAAGTCCAAGGAAGAAAGATCAAGAACAGAGGAACAAAACCCCCGTAAAGCAGTACCCGGAGAAACTTGTGGACCCCTCTCCTGTTGTCCCTATCCAGGTGGAAGGAATCTACACAAGAGCCATACTGGACACTGGAGCACAGGTGACCTTGTTATATAGAGACTTTTATGACAAACACTTGAGCCACTTGCCCATTCAGAAGATAGAAGAGCTAGAAATATGGGGAATTGGGACCCAGAGTTTCCCCTACGATGGCTACTTGCCCATAAGACTGACCTTTGACCCATCGGTGGCCGGGAAGGCCGAAGTATTCGATACCCTGGCTGTGGTATGCCCCTGACCACCTGGAGCCAACAAGAGCTCCCTGATAATAGGGACCAATACAGACTTGGTCCGCAGGCTTTTGGCCCCTCTAGCAAGAGGAAAGAACCTCCCAGTCCCCAAGATTCACAAGATGCTGAAGACAGCCTACCAGCGACTGGTCTTGGAGCAGAAAGCCCCAGGGGAGGGGGTAGGAAGGGTCTGGAGACTCGGAGGAAGAGGAGTGGTGTTACAACCTGGTGAAGTACCTTGCCTCAGAGCCACAGTGATGCTCACTTGGGAACAGCCTGGACCTTTTGTTATGCTGGAGCCCGACCCAAGAGAAGAGCTCAAGGGCCTAGAAGTGATCCCAGAGGTGGTCCCGTTAAGGGCCTTGAAGGCACATTATAAAGTACCTGTGAGTGTCAGAAACACTACAGACGGGCCCATGGAGATTCCAACCAGGATGTTGCTGGGCCAGGTGAGCCCTGCTACCCCAGTTGCCCTGTCAGAAGTAGAGAAGACAGAGGGAGACAGAATGGTCTTGGAGAAGCTCTGCATGGAAAATCCAAACCTGCCCAGAGTTTGGAAGGAGAGAGTCAGGGCCCAGTTGACCAAGTGGAAGAAGATTTTCTCTCAAGATGAGTTTGATGTGGGGTGTGCAAAGAGTGCCACCCACCGGATCCACCTCCAGGAGGACAAGCCCTTCAGAGAGAGGGTCAGGCGAGTTCCGTTGGCAGATCTTGAAGACTTGAGGGAACAACTTGCTGAGCTCAAAAGGACCGGTGTTATCCGGGAGTCCAGAAGTCCCTATGCCTCCCCGATAGTGGTGGTCAGGAAGAAGAATGGGTCGTTGAGGTTATGTATTGACTACAGGACACTCAACAGGAGAACCATACCAGACCAGTATACCCCTCCGAGGATAGAAGATGCCCTGCAGAGCTTGTCTGGGGCTAGATGGTTCAGTGTCATGGACCTGAAGAGTGGATACTATCAGATCCCCATGCACCCCGAAGATAGGGAGAAGACAGCCTTCATCACCCTGGTGGGATTCTTTGAATTTAGCTGGATGCCCCAAGGTCTATCAGGAGCTCCAGCCACATTTCAACGTCTTATGGAAAAGACTGTGGGAGACATGAACCTCATCGAAGTCCTTGTATACTTAGATGACATCATTGTCTTTGGGAGAACCCTTGAAGAACATGAAGAAAGGCTGGAGAAGGTTTTGAGAAGACTCAGTGAGGAGGGACTCACTTTCACCCGAAAAATGTCAGTTCTATCAGTCATCCGTCAACTATCTGGGACATATAGTGTCGGAAGAAGGGGTGGCCACAGACCCCGAGAAGTTGGAGGCGGTCACCTCCTGGCCGCGACCCACCACTGTGACAGAACTCAGATCCTTTTTGGGGTTCTGCTCCTACTATAGGAGGTTCGTGGAAGGGTTTGCCAAAATTGCCAGACCACTGAACGAGTTGCTCAAGACGGAGGGGGAAGAGGACGACTCGGGCCCCAGGAAGCCTGGGAAGTCAGTCAGGCCAGTGGAACCAGAAGTGTGAAGAGGCCTTCCAGACGTTGAAGAGGAGCCTAACCATTGCCCCCGTCTTGGCCTATGCTGACCCAAAGAGACCCTATGAACTCCATGTAGATGCCAGTCACGATGGTCTGGGGGGAGTGCTCTATCAGGAACATGAGGGGCAGTTGAGACCCGTTGCCTACGTGAGCAGAAGTTTAACCCCCTCAGAGAAGAACTACCCCACTCATAAGCTGCAGTTCCTGGCCCTTAAGTGGGCTGTAGTTGACAAGCTTAGAGACTACCTTTATGGGGCAGAATTCACAGTGAAAACGGACAACAATCCCCTTACTTACCTCTTCACAACAGCAAAGCTGGATGACACAGGTGGCTGGCGGCCCTGTCTGCCTTCAATTTCAGCCTAAAATACAGACCTGGGGCTGGAAATCGAGATGCGGATGCTTTATCGAGAAGATCCCACGCCCCCACCCATAGTACAGAGGACTGGACCCAAGTGGCACCCGATGGGGTGCGGGCCCTCTGTCAAGGGGCTGAATTGCAGGCCATCGGAGGCTCTAGAGCGGAAGAGATAGGAGTAACCGCAGTAGGGGTCCCCAAGCAGTACTGTGGGGTAACCCAACTAGAAGAAAGTGACCTACCAAAGCTTTCCAAGAAGGAATTGAGGTGTGACCACTTGGAGGACCCAATGGGGAGATTGGTCCTGGAGGCCCTGGAGAGTCAAGATCCAGACAGACTCCTGCGCCACCCTTCAAAAGAAGCTCGCCTGCTGAGGAAAGAGTGGGATCGGTTGCAGGTGCATCAGGGTGTGGTCTACCGAAGGGGCCCCTCTGATGGCCTAGAAGACCAATGGCAGCTGTTTCTGCCTGAGAAAGATCGAGAGACAGTCTTAGTAGCCTTCTATGACAATCATGGTCACTTGGGAGCAGAGAGAACCTTCCAACTAGTTAGGAGCCGGTTCTATTGGCCCTGCATGCGGGCCGAAATCGAGGAATACTGTCACTTATGTGCACGCTGCATCCAGAGGAAGACTTTGCTACATCAAGCCGCCCCAATGGGCCACCTGCAAAGCCAAAGCCCAATGGACCTGGTATGCATTGATTTCCTTTGCCTCGAACCTGACCTGAGTGGAATAGGAAATGTTCTGGTGATAACCGACCATTTCACCCGGTATGCCCAGGCCTTTCCAACCAAGGACCAGAAAGCCTCCACTGTGGCCAAAGTGCTCATGGAAAAGTATTTTGTGCACTATGGGCTACCACAGCGACTCCATTCGGATCAGGGAAGGGACTTTGAAAGTCGGCTGATAAGGAAACTCATGGACTCCCTAGGGATCAAGAAGACCCGAACCACCCCTTACCATCCACAGGGAAATGCTCAGCCGGAGAGGTTCAACCGAACTCTACTCAATATGCTGGGAACTTTGGAGAGTGAACAGAAGCAGCATTGGAGCAAGCACATAGCTGCAATTGTACATGCATACAACTGCACCACCTGTGACGCCACAGGGTATTCACCCTACAGACTCATGTTTGGGAGGGAGGCCAGACTACCGGTAGACCTGGCCTTTGGCATCTCCACTGATCATTGCTCAGCTACCTCCCACAAAGGGTATGTAGATAGACTCAGACGCAGTTTGAAGTTGGCCTATGAGCAGGCCCAAGCGACCTCAGCCCAAAGGGAGGCTCGCAACAAAAGAAACTTCGACCTGAAGGTACGAATCCAAGACCTACAACCTGGGGACAGGGTGCTGCTACGTAACTTAGGGGTCCCTGGAAAACATGAGTTGTTGTTTGTTGTTGGCAGATAGATGGAGACCTGAACCCTACGTTATCTGTAAGAAATTGCCAGGCCTACCTGTTTACAGACTGAAACCAGAAGGAAAGGTGGGACCCCTGAAGACCTGGCATCGGAATCACCTCCTACCACTGGCTGAAGCAGTTCGGATACCTCCAGTGAGGGATTCCCCTGAACCAACTTCTGTACTGGATACCCCAAGACCAAACACTAGATCACAAACCCCTCGGACTGGAGCAACAGATGTTTCCGAGTTAAGTGAGGATGAAGAAAAGGAACTCGGTTGGTTATGGCCCTCTCAGGATCCAGTAACTTCTGCGATAGATCTTCCCCCTACTGAAGACACTGTGGATCACACACTGAATGCAGAAGCAACTGAGTTCATCCCATCCAGTCCATGGTCAGATGCTTGGGAAGATGCCTGTGACTCACTTTTGGAGGAGGATCCAAGAGACTCCATGTACCCCCCTGCACCGGAGTCAAGTGCACCAGAACAAGTGGAAACCCCTGAGTCTGTTCCAGAAGAGGAACCTGGACCATCTGAAGCAGAAGCCCCAAGAGAACAGAGGCCAATAAGAGCCATAAGGCCTCCCAGGAGACTGACTTACCCACAAATGGGGAAGAGCTCTGAAGATTCTGTGGTTACTGCCAGGAGGAGTGCTGAGAACTCAGACCCCTCCACTGTTCATTTGGTGGAGGGCAACCCCAACTCACCCACTGGCACAGTTAGGCAGGCTACCCATGATAGTGTGACCTGTGGGCAGGGAAGTTCACCCCCTCGCTTTTGGTGGGAACTTCCCCTGCCGACAACTTACGCAGCCTTAACAAATGTTGTGCGTAGCATGTGTTAGTATTTATTTATCTTTGGGGACCAAAGATTTTTAAGTGGGGGGAGTGTGTAGCGGGGTCTCCTTTAAGAGCCTACGGACTACCTTACCCAGAACCCCACTGGGTACCCAGGGTGCATTGTTGCCACTGCAGAGACTCATGGGGAGGGGATAAAAGGAAGGGGCGAGGCTAAGTTCGGCCTCTTTGGACACCGCGCTGCAGGCAAGAGATCATCCTGTGCGGATCTGCTGCAGTGCAGGGCCTGAAGCCTGGGCCTTGCACTTATCCAAAGAGCCTTCCACCCCACTGCGGAGCCTGGGTGGCACCTGTTGGGGTCAAGTGACTGATACCGGCTGGACCATAGACCCGATCGTTGCAGACACAGTGTGTGGAGACACAGTCAGTGGAAGTTCCGGACTGGGATCGCATCTGGAGTGGTGAGCGAGCACCTGCTCAAACCAATAGCCCTCTCTGTACTTTAGTAGGCCTATAGACTGCCTTGGCCTACGGGCTTGTTGCTGCTTCACCAGAGACAGTTAGCTGAACTGAGTCATAGAGTCTCCGGTGTGTTGTTGGAATACTTTAAAGTTTGCCCTTTGGATTACAATATTGTTCCTGTTATGTGCACCACCGGTCAAGACTGCATGCGAAGAAATTCTTCATCCAGAGACTGATTTATAATCTATGTCAGGCCTAACCAGAGGTAGCTTTTTGTTGCTGCGCCATAGGGCGCATAGTCAAGAACCGTTACACGTGGCGCGTGTGCGCCATCGCTTACTAACTGTAGTGTGTTATTGCTGCAGGGCTCTGCAGGCCTTATGCTGTGATGTATTATGAACTTGATTTTGAACTACAATTAGTAAAACCAGTTATCCTTTACCACTGCATTGGTGTCTATGTCGAATAGAGTGTATAAGATAACTTGTCCCTAAACTAGCTGTGCCAGAGTGGGCAGAGTAGATTGCCGGGGGTTGGCGGTGCTGTGTTCAGGGACTGTATTGCGTTTGTTAAAAATATGATTTTTATTATATTAATCAGACATAGGATACATGGGACAATTTTACAGATTACCTGTCAGCCTTTTGTTTGAGTAGATTTCTCAAACAAATGACAATGGGATTAGATACCATTGTTGTATTTAGTACATTTAGTACATTACCTGTATTCAGTAAACAAGCAAGGCATTACTTGTTTAGATTTCTTTCAGCTCTCAAACTAAAAGAATTACAGTTTAGATTACAGGTTTCGTTTTGAGTAGACAATAGGTAGATAGCATTGTTGTATTCAATGCTATTGTTGAAATACAGCTACAGCTATGTTTTCTGTTTGGTAACAATGGTAAACAGCACACATAAAAGCAGGGCATAAGCTAGGACACAGAGACACATCATGTTGCTGTAACATCAGAACAAGCCACTCATGAAGAACAACAGAACCTGGTCTCCAAGAAGAATCATTGCCAATGGAGATCACGAGTAACAGAAGTTAAGTAACCTTTAAATGTATTTGTACTGTTATAGACCATAGGCTGTTCTATTTGCTAGGCATTTTGCTTGTTATAGATATATGTCAGTCTTGTAGTGTATTCCTAATATTGTAATAGTTTTGTATGTACAGCATCTTGTATAGTAAAAGCACATTTACACACTGCAGAAGTCTCAGCTTCCTTGTTATACCACAGAGTAACCTTGCTAGATAGACGCAAAGCAAAACATTTGGGGGCTCGTCCGAGATTTGTGGTATAATTCAATTGAAGCAGACTTGTTTTTCTGTAGTGTGTTGTGTAGCTTGTGCTAGGTAAAATGCTGCGTAAACTGTTTAGGAAAAGCAAGGCTGCAGAGGGTTCTGGTGACCAGAAGAAAGTGTGCAGCTTACCTATCTGGGCCAGAAATAATGAGTGGGAGCCTCTTGCTAATGCATTTGTGAAGTATGCTTCTCCCTTGAAGCTGACTTGGGGTGATAAAGTCTCAGATCATTTTGTAGATTTTAGCCTTAAGGGGTTGGATTTAAGTAAGAAAGAGAAGAGGACAGTGTCCACAGTGGGTTGGTACTTCCTCCATGCTTTCTATACTGAATCACATAGAAGGGAGAAGGCAGAGGCAGAAGTTAAGGTATTAAAAGACCAGCTAGCAGTTGCTTCAGAGTGTGTACGTTCAACCGCTAGTCGGGCTGATGATTTGCAAGAGCGGTGTGCAGCCCTCATGACCAAATCAATTAATGCCTTAAGGAAAAGGAAGGGGCGTAAACCTGTTAGTAAAGCCAGGGTACGTGCCATTGTCACATGCCAAAATTGGGATTGTGAGGATGTGTTCTCCTCAAATGATAGTGAGGATGAGGAGATAGAGTTTGATATTTCAGAGGATGATCTGCTAGTGGGAAAGAAAAAGTATGCCAGACCTCTCATTACTAAGCATAGGAAACGGCAACATGATAGAGAGGATATGGCAGATGGGGAGGTGCATTATCGCAACCCCAGAGATGTTGAATTTGAAGAAGTACGGGAGTTTTCACAAACTGAACTCCATGAGCTGGCAAAAAAATACAAACAAAGGTCTGGGGAGCCCCTATTGAGTTGGCTCCTACGCTTATGGGATGAAGGGGCGGACAGTGTTTTGTCAGGTAAGGAAGCAGTGGCTATGGGAGTGTTAACCCATGATCCACAATTGCGTCAGGCAATGCGAAAAGCCCGAGAGTTTAGCGTGAATTTTTCACTGTTAGACCTTGTGAGAGATGGAATAGTCCGAGTATACGCTAGTCCTACTGACCTGGAAAATACCTACTCCTGGAGATCAATAGGAGAGGGTATTTCCAGGTTACGTGAGATGGGTTGTATAACCGGATTAAATACATTTCCAGAATGGATAGGTCTAGATATGGAACCCTTTACGTCTGCTCTGCGCTCTAAGCTGATGAAGTCTGCGCCATTTAATCTCAGGGCTCCATTATTGTCCTTGTTGGGAGGCCTGGGATTAAACAGCAAGATTCATGAAGCCACAACCCTTTTAAGCCAGTTGGGGGAGATAGAGGAGACTAAAACAAAACCTGTCAGGGCAGTAGATAAGGTCAAGGCCAGACAGGAAGAATACAAGCAGAAAATAACAGAGAAGAAATGGAATGGGATAGAGAAGACAGAAGGTGAAGATAAAACCAGGCTAGTTGTTTCTAGGAAAGAAATGTGGGTGGACCTATTAAAGGCAGGAGTGCCTAGAGATGAGATAGATGGCATTCCTACTGCAGAAATGCTGAAGAGGTGGAAACATTTAGTAGGTAAAACTGTCAGGGTTAGAAACACTACTCCTAGTGAAGATAACATCAGCCTAGACTTAGAGGAAACAGAACAGACCCCTCCTGTTAGCCCCAAGCCAATTCCAAAAACTGAACATGAACCCAAACCCAAATCCCTTTATCCTGGGGAGGAGTTAGAGAGAATCAGAAAAGGGGATTGGGAGGTTCCTTATCCTTTATGAAGGGAAGGTGAGTCTCCTGTAATAGCAGCAAGGGCAGTGACAGCAGGAGACCGACGCCCATATGCACCTGTCACTGTATGGTGGGGGAAGTCATCTTCTACACATGTAATGGCTTTAATTGATAGCGGAGCTGAAGTTACACTTTTGCAAGGAAATCCTTCCCATCACAAAGGAGAATTGATTTATGTAGAAGGTTTGGGAAGGCAAACTACACCAGCAGTTAGGATACGGGTGAAATTGGCTATTGGCAAGGGATCAGGATTTATGACAAATGTTTTAATATCAGAGTTACCCGAAAATATTCTTGGGATGGATGTACTTCAAGGTCAGTCAATTCAGACTGAAAGAGGTACATTCACATTCGGGTATCCTGATAAAGCGTATCTGGTAAGGGCGGTGAAGACTGTGGTCAGAGGTCATGCGAAATGGACCCCTGTCTACATTCCTCCACCAGAGAAGCCAGTCTGTCTCAAGCAGTACAGACTTCCTGGAGGCCATAAAGAAATTGGGGAGACTATTCAAGAACTGTTGAGAGTAGGGATCCTTAGACCTGCTGTAAGTCCTTTCTCGTCTCCGGTGTTCCCAGTAAAGAAACCTGATGGGACATATAGAATGACTGTGGATTACAGAGGTCTAAACAAAGTGGCACCTCCATTGAAGTCAGCTGTACCAGATATGATCTCAATTGTTGAGAAAATTGCTAAAGATGCAGGAGAATATCATGCTGTGATAGACCTGGCTAATGCTTTCTTTTCAATTTTGATAGACCCAGATTGTCAAGACCAGTTTGCTCTGGTGTGGGACAGCCGCCAGTACACTTTCACTGTCCTTCCGCAAGGCTATCTTCATTCTCCAACGATTTGTCATGGACTGATTGCCCGAGATTTAAGTACCCTGAATTTGAAAGTCGCTGTGTTTCACTACATTGATGACATCATGATCTCTGGGACAAAAGAAGATGTAACTGAAGCACTGCACCTGCTGATACAGCACTTGGAGAAGAGAGGGTGGGCTATCAACAGAGACAAAGTCCACGGACCTGCCACAGAGGTGAAATTCCTAGGAATGATGTGGACTGGGCCACAGAGGAAGATTCCAGAGAAAGTTGTGCAAACTATCCAGGCGCTGTTGCCCCCTACTACCAAAAAGGAGGCACAGAAGTTAATTGGAGTTGTGGGATTTTGGAGATCGTTCATCCCACATCTTGGACTGATTCTGAGGCCTATATACAATGTTACCAGAAAAAAGACTGAGTTCTCATGGGGTTCAGAGCAGCGGACTGCATTCCTGGCTGCTAAAGAAGCTAATTTGCAGCATCAGGGATTGGGACCCGTGAGACAAGGAGTACCATTTCAGCTGGATGTAGTGGAGCAGAATAATACCATATCTTGGAGTCTGTGGCAGCCAAATGAAAAGAAAGGACTGAGAGCAATACCTATTGGATTTTGGTCCAAACAACTGACAGGGGCACAGACGAGATACACGCCCCTAGAGAAGTACCTGTTTGGGGCCTACACAGCACTTCAACATGTAGAGACCATTACAGGAAAGGACACAGTCACCATCCATACTGCATTGCCAATAGCAGGATGGGTGAGAGATAATGGACTGACCACTAGGGCAGCTGTAGCCCAGAACCAGACACTGATGAAATGGAAGTGGTACCTTCAAGAAAGAGGGGGTATTGCAGCTGGGGATGTTAGAGACATTTCAAAACAGTTGGCAGGGCTTGTTACTTTTACCAGCACCCGGCCAGAAGAAGAAATTCCTGTGCTGCAGTCATCCCCCATTCAAGAGGCTCCACCCTTTGAGTCTCTGTCAGAAGACATGAAGGAGTCAGCATGGTTCACTGATGGTTCAGCCATAATCACCTCGCCTGGGCGTAAATGGACAGCAGCAGCCTACAACCCAAGTACAGACACAGTCCTGCAGGAGTCCGGAATCGGAGGGTCCAGTCAGTATGCAGAGTTGAAAGCTGTAGTGATGACTTTTCAGGAGGATCCTTCTTCCCATGTCACTATCTACACTGACAGCTGGGCGGTTTTTTAAGGACTGACAACTTGGATGCCCACGTGGAAGTCCAATGAATGGATGATTCATGGAAAGGTGGTGTGAGGAGGCAAGGAAGTCTGGGACTACATCTGGAAGGAAGCTCACTCCCGCACCATAAAAGTGGGGCATGTTGATGCACATGTGCCCCTAGTACCAGACTTTGAGAACTATAACAGAGTTGCAGATGAAATCGCAAAAAGTGAAGGCAGTTGTGCCAATTGATCCTGTTTTGATGAACTTGGCCAACTGGGCCCACAAGCAATCTGGACATTTGGGGCAGAAAGCAACATATGAATGGGCACAGCAGAGAGGATTGCCTATATCCATGGACATGATAAAGACTGTAATAGGGAACTGTACAGTGTGTGGAGAAGTGCGACAATGGCCATTGCAAAAGTACTCCACTGGGTCGATTAAGAGGGGTGAGAGGCCTGCAGAGATCTGGCAGATTGACTTCATCGGTCCCCTGTCCCGGGGAAACAATGGACTGAGATATTGTTGCACTGTAGTGGACACCTATTCAGGACTTATGCTTGTTCATCCTTGCAAACGTGCAGATCAAGCCGCAACGCTTCAACTGCTTCAGAAACTTGTTGTTGCTTATGGTTGTCCCAAACAAGTCCAAAGTGATAATGGCTCACACTTCACCGGATTAACAGTACATCAGTGGGCCAAAGATTCTGGAGTGTACTGGTTGTGCCACATCCCATACCATCCACAGGCAGCTGGTTTGATTGAAAGATACAACGGGCTATTGAAGGACCAGATACGCAAAATTACACCCACACATAAACTAAGGGGGTGGGATCGGGTCCTCACACAGGCAGTCATGTTGTTAAATTCTAGGCCAATAGCCAAAAGCACACCATATGAGAGGATGGTAGGGGCTGAGGCACAGATTCCACAGCTGGAGTGCAGAGTTCAGTATTTATGTAAGGTTCCTGAAAGAACAGGGTTTAACAGATACCATGTTACTGCTTCCCATGACATAGAAACCAAGAGTGACGTATCTGAAGCTGAAGCCTATCTGGGAATGAGAGGGAATCTGGCAGGAAGGTTTGAAGTTATATTTGCATTGGCAGATGAGCTTCAAGACAGTGGCTGGGACTCTGACTGGTTAGTGGATACTTCTCAGCAAGAGTGGAAAGTGAGGCTACATAACATCAAACCTTCCAAAATAAACAGCAGTGATCTTCTGGGAAATATCAGTTTATTTCCTGTCCTCCCTATTGATGTTCTTTGGGAGGGTCAGAGGTGCATACAGGCAGGTGGCAAAGAATTGGTCAGATATCCAGCCAAGAAGCCATTTAGAGGAGAGATTGTAGCTGAAGGGCCAGGATCTACTGTTTATGTATTGTTAGAAGGAACAGATAATCCGCTTTGTTTTCCACTCCACAGGTTGTCTCCGATTTGATCCATAGGAAGACCAGAGAAAAGTGGTTACATGATGGAAAGAATGACGGAAGATCGCAAGAGCTGTGGAGAACAAGGCCTTTGATGTATTTCAAGCCTGGACTTGTTTCTAAAGAACTTTAGAATGGACTTTCTAATGAACTTTTATCCAAAGACTGAAACACCTTCCCAGTGACAGAAATATGGGAGGGGTTGCATTTAAGGAAAATTCATGTGTATATTGAATTTTTAATAATGAAGAGATTTTGTGTGTGTGGTCTGAGAGAAAAAATAAAAATCATAGGGCGGAATGTATTGCGTTTGTTAAAAATATGATTTTTATTATATTAATGAGACATAGGATACGTGGGACAATTTTACAGATTACCTGTCAGCCTTTTTTTGGTTTGAGTAGATTTCTCAAACAAATGACAATGGGATTAGATACCATTGTTGTATTTAGTACATTACCTGTATTCAGTAAACAAGTAAGGCATTACTTGTTTAGATTTCTTTCAGCTCTCAAACTAAAAGAATTACAGTTTAGATTACAGGATTCGTTTTGAGTAGACAATAGGTAGATAGCATTGTTGTATTCAATGCTATTGTTGAAATACAGCTACAGCTATGTTTTCTGTTTGGTAACAATGGTAAACAGCACAAATAAAAACAGGGCATAAGCTAGGACACAGAGACACATCATGTTGCTGTAACATCAGAACAAGCCACTCATGAAGAACAACAGAACCTGGTCTCCAAGAAGAATCATTGCCAATGGAGATCACGAGTAACAGAAGTTAAGTAACCTTTAAATGTATTTGTACTGTTATAGACCATAGGCTGTTCTATTTGCTAGGCATTTTGCTTGTTATAGATATATGTCAGTCTTGTAGTGTATTCCTAATATTGTAATAGTTGTATGTTTAGCATCTTGTATAGTAAAAGCACATTTACACACTGCAGAAGTCTCAGCTTCCTTGCTATACCACAGAGTAACCTTGCTAGATAGACGCAAAGCAAAACAGGGACCCAAACTAATACTGCGGCCCTCTTAGCTGAGGGTATCGCTACACTTAATATTACAGGTTAATATTGTCATATTAGTCATTTGTGAGCAACTTAATTATCTTGGTTCATAAGATCGTTCTTATAAAAATACAGTACTGTAAAACCTTGGTTTGCGAGCATAATTAGTTCCAGAAACATGCTTGTAATCCAAAGCACTTGTATATCAAAGCTTTTTTTTTTACAGGGTATAAAAGAGAAGAGAGGCACCTCTAAGTGTAGCAATAAGTTGCTAAATGTTGTGCCTTCATTAAGTGACGGTTCACACTACAGCGACTTTGGATCCGACTTGTCAGACCTCAAGTTGCCCCAAGTCGCTTGACATTGAAGTGAATGAGAGCCGTCTTAATGCACACTACTGTAGTCGCTCCGACTTCAGAAAAGGTTCCTGTACTACTTCAAGGCGACTTCTAGGCAACTTGTACCCATTGATTTCAATGGAAGTCGCCTCCCAAGTCGGATCTCCATCTCAACTGAAGCAACTTTACATTACAGGAAAAGAACATTGTTTAACCAGGCAAACCCCTCCCTCCCACAGAGCTGATTATTCTGTGATTGGCCACAGCCAAAGTCGCCTGTCCTGGAGGCAACTTAAGTTGCGTTGTAAGTTGCTCAAAGTCACTCTGAAGTTGCCTCCAAATCGCCTTGCAAAGTCGCGCTGTAAGTCGGGTTGCCCCTGTGTGAACCGGCACTAAATGTAACAATATTGCTACACTTAGAGGCTCCACTCTTCTTTTTTTATACTCACTTGTGACATGACACTACTCTTATATCAAGACATCGCTTGTATATCAAGGCAAAATTTATTAAAACATTTTGCTTGTGTAGCAGTCTCACCCGCTCTCTCCCTTCTTCTTCTCGGCTGGTTTACTCGTCTAGGGGGACCAGGGGGAGGAATGAGGTGCCGCCACCAGCTGGCCCCTCTTATGTGTGTAGAGGTTTAAGCTAAGATCTTTACCTTCGGGTCTGTGTCCCTGTCCAGAGATTCCACTTCAAATATGACCGGTAGATAGGTGAATGTAGAACACTTTGCTCCCAGAAAAGTAAGCCCACACCAGGTGACAGTACAACTTCTATATTTATTTCAGCAGAGATAAATATGCCTCTTTGCAAGCAGACAGGTTGATACAAACACAAATTTGGTGGGGAGAGGGTTCAGGCACAATCCTTTCAGATCAGAGAAGCTGTTAGGAGTTCACAACAACTTTTGGCGCACGGTCACTGCCACCGACCGGGTGAACGATGAGGCCTCTGCCACAGACCTTTGGATAGGCCTCTGCCACCGACCTGATGTAGCTGGGTCTCTGCAAAGACCATAGAACATGAACTACCTTCTAATGGCGGCCCCTGTTAGGGAGATGATCCATCCCGGACGGTCCCCAGAGGCCTGCACTGTCACCAGCCAATGCTGCGCTGGATCTTCAGGCCAGGTCATCTCCCTGGTTCTCCTCGCCTGAGACTCGGGTCCCCTCACTCGGTGGGTCCCCTAGGTATCTTCTCCCATGCGGGACCCAGTCGAAGGTACTGGGCCCCAGGCCTCGGATAGTACCTCACCCCAGGCCTAAGGTGCCTGGGATGGAACTTAAACTCCCTCGCACCCAGGCCGAGGGCACCTGGGCGCGGACGAACAGAACAGCACCCCCCAGGCTGAAGGTGCCTGGGGCTTTGACCTCGTGCGCAAGATGTCCGCCCCCTTTATACCCTCTCCCAGCAGGCACAGCGGGTTCCCCGCCCTGCCATACTACTGCCGCGAGAGGACACAAAGGGCCCGGCCCTACAATGATGGTTCATCCCCAGCCCAAGGCGACAGCGCCACCCAGGGGCCGTAGGGAACTGAACACCATTATATCCTCCACGAATCAAATTGGCCATAGATTCCTAACAATTAGTGTATCTGGGCCATGCTACCGCCCAGATACTCCCCCTAAATGTTAACCCCCGCTACACTTGTCTTGCAAAACGCTCTCAAACCAAGTTACTCTCAAACCAAGGTTTTACTGTATTTGGTAATCTGTACAAACCTACCCCTATTGGGTTCAAACTGTAGGCATGGCTAGGTCACCAATTGAGTTAACTAGTTGAATACAGAAAATTATAAAGAAAACAGAAAAATTATATATTTTTATATATTATATAAAAAGGAAAAATGAAGAGAATAAAAAATATATATATAATTAAATTAACTGAACAAAACTTGCTTCATAGATTAATAAAGTAGGTCCAGGATAATCCATTCCATCTGGGGTAAACATATATATGACTTCAATGTATTTTCAGTGTCTTCATTTCTATACTTGAAACAGTTCACACTACAAGACGTTTCTTAAACTGCAGTTCCTCTGAGCTCCACAAGGTGGTGATATCACATCTACCCAGTAAAAAAGTCTCTATGGAATACAGACAGGAAGTGATGTCAGTTACAGACAGGAAGTGATGTCAGTTACAGACGGGAAGTGATGTCAGTGAGACAGGAAGTGATGTCAGTTACAGACAGGAAGTGATGTCAGTTACAGACAGGACATTCCATTTGGTAAGACGTAGAGAGAGAGAGGAGTCGTTGCTGGATCTGGCGGCAGAGGAGGTAATACGTAGATTAACCCCTTCAGGGGGATCAGTTGATGATTAATAGATCTTGCTTCCAAAGCTGGCCATACATGGGATCACACTGATCTCACAGCTCCCCTCCTCCCAATGTCCCTAATAATTACGATTATTTGATATGATGAAGTTAAAAACCCAGGAAGTCAGCACAGGGATGGTGGGAGCACAGCAGGGGTACTTCCTCCTGGGGCTGTACCCCTGCTGTGCTCATTATGAGGGGCTCCCACCATCCCTGTGCTGTGCTGAGCTGACTTCCTGGGTTTGTACTGTAGTAGCCGGTAATTCGTGTCCGAAATTCTATTTGGATTCGTACGAAATACGAATGTTTTCGTAACAATTAGAAACATTCGTTATGGAAGTCAGCATAGCACAGGGATGGTGGGAGCCCCTCATAATGAGCACAGCAGGGGTACAGCCCCAGGAGGAAGTCAGCACAGGGATGGTGGGAGCCCCTCATAACGACTGCCGTATTGAGAAAGGTATTTTTTTGCTTTTTAAATTCATTATTAGTATTTCGTACGAATTCAAATAGAATTTCGGACACGAAATACGAATTAACGTCTAATACAAAACGGAGCAAAACTAATTTATTGACGGCGCCCATGTCTAGTATGTAATGACGTCAGAATGCCTGCAACAAGCTTGGGTCCTGTGTAGTGTGGGGGGGGGTCCTGTGTAGTGTGGGGGGTCCTGTGTAGTGTGTGTGTGTGGGGGGGCTCCCATGTAGTGTGTGTGTGGGGGGGCTCCCATGTAGTGTGTGTGTGGGGGGGGGCCTGTGTAGTGTGGTGCGGGGGGTCCTGTGTAGTGGGGGGGTCCTGTGTGGGTAAATCATACCTCAGTCTGAAGTGGGGCTTTAATAAAATGGAGACCTGAATGATGAGGTGAGGAGGATTCTGGGAATATAATTAGATTTTACTATTTGTGTTCAGATCCAGAGTTTTCCTCCTGTGAAGTCTGGAGATCACGTGACCATCACATTGCCTCCACCTCCCTCCCTGATAGAATAGAGAAATACAAAGAAGATTCTAGAAGTCACCAGAGAGATGATGGAGGAGAGGTGAGCGGTGCCGGGAATTCTGGGACATTATCCAGTAACAGACAAGGGATGTGTCTGGATGGTGACTGTATCATTGTGTGTGTCAGGTTCCTATAAGGTGTCAGGATGTCACTGTCTATTTCTCCATGGAGGAGTGGGAGGATTTAGAAGGACACCCCGGATCTCTACAAGGACGTCATGATGGACAATCAGCCGCCCCTCACATCACCGGGTAAGAGGAGACTTTATTGTAAAGGAGAGAGCAGTACGGAGGCTCCACCTAGATCCCCCATCATCTGATAAACACATAGAAACAATGGATTCAGTCAGTGTGTGTGTTTCCTACAGATGGATCCAGTAATGGGAACCCACCAGAGAGATGTCCCCGTCCTCTGTATTCCCGGGATTCCACACAGGAAGGTCACACCATCCCCCACCATCATCAGGTAGATGAGGACCAATCACTGATAGTATCATTAGGATCTGTACATTATCTGTATTGTTACCTTTGATGCAGAGTTGCCGACCTACCAGACTGAAATTCACGGATACAACACTCACAATTTACTGGCACAGCCAAGTTTTTACTGCCATTTTCCAAAAGTTAAGTCTATAAACAAGTACAATATGCAATTAGTATTGTGGTTTAAGATTGATATTAAGGTACAAAAACCTATTTCTTATGTTATTTTAGATATAGTGAGGGGGGGGGGGGTTATCATAACCCATCAGATTTTGTCACCTTTGTCCAACTGGAGAGATTTCCTCTTATCCACCACAGAAACTGAGGGGAAAACCTCCTGTCCCCATCACTCCATGACCTCCGGTCGCCGTCACTCCATGACTTCCACCACCTCCTGTCTCCATCCCTCCACCCCCTCTTGTCTCCATCCCTCCGCCCCCTCCTGTCTCCCATCCCTCCGCCACCTCCTGTCTCCCATCCCTCCGCCCCCTCCTGTCTCCCATCCCTCCTCCCCCTCCTTTTTCCCATCCCTCCTCCCCCTCCTGTCTCCCATCCCTCCGCCCCCTCCTGTCTCCCATCCCTCCGCCCCCTCCTGTCTCCCATCCCTCCGCCCCCTCCTGTCTCCCATCCCTCCGCCCCCTCCTGTCTCCCATCCCTCCGCCCCCTCCTGTCTCCCATCCCTCCGCCCCCTCCTGTCTCCCATCCCTCCGCCCCCTCCTGTCTCCCATCCCTCCGCCCCCTCCTGTCTCCCATCCCTCCGCCCCCTCCTGTCTCCCATCCCTCCGCCCCCTCCTGTCTCCCATCCCTCCGCCGCCTCCTGTCTCCCATCCCTCCGCCGCCTCCTGTCTCCCATCCGTCGATTCTGTCTCTCTGACCATCCCTACATGCCTTGCTTCATCCCTTCATCTATCCATCTCTCTGTCACCCAATCTATACCTCCCATTCCTTACTCTTTCCATCTCTCTGTCCATCTCCCTCCCCCACTTTATTTTTCCGTTATAAACAAATGTGCTCACTAAAAGTATATGAATATTAACACCTTAAGGCCATCAAACACAATAAATATTCCAATATATAATGATCATGCAGTATACAGACACACTATACACCAGCACTTTTCATCTGAAAATCAGCCTGATCTATGATATTCCTACTCCCTCCTCTCTCCTCCTTCCTTCTTCCTCCTTCCTTCTTTCTTTCGTCTGCCTTCTTTCTTTCGTCCTCCTTTCTTTCTTTCTTTCTTTCTTTCTTTCTTTCTTTTTCTTTTTCTTTCTTTCTTTCTTTCTTTCTTTCTTTCTTTCTTTCTTTCTTTCTCCTTCTTTCTTTCTTTCTTTCTCCTTCTTTCTTTCTCCTTCTTCCTCTTCCTCCATAGCAGCAGTACTCAGAGAGAGAAATAAAAGCTCATCAGAGACTCTCAGCCACCTCTAGGCTGGAAATGCACATGCGCAGTTCCGAGCCAAGAGCGTCACAGACCGACAGCTCTTTTTTGTTACTGGCAGGCTTTCCACCTTACGGGCAGGAAAAAAATGTTTGGCAACACTGCTTTGATGTCATTTTTATTCTATATTCAGAGTGGAAACCTGAGAGCTTCTAAAGTTGAGGTTAAAGAAGAGATAAAAGAGGAGGATGATGAGGATGGGGTGATGGAGGAAGGACACAAAGATCTGTACCAGGACACCATGGTGGAGTCATCCAGCTACAGGAACCCCCCAGAGAGAAGTCCCCGTCCTCTGTATTCCCGGGATTCCACACAGGAAGGTCACACCATCCCCCACCATCATCAGGTAGACGATTGGTAGTTATTGGTAGTTCTGATTTATTCACAGAATATTTATTTTATTATATCTTTTTATGAATGTTTTATTATTTCTTTCAGAGTGGAAACCTCGGGGATGATAGTATTGATGTTAAAGAAGAGTATAAAGAGGAGGATGAGGAGTATGGAGTGATGGAGGAGTTATCAGAAGGACACAAGGATATGATGGAACCACCTAATACCAGGAACCCCCCAGAGAGATGTCCCCGTCCTCCATATGAATGGGATTCCACACAGGAAGGTCACACCATCCCCCACTGTTACAAGGTTGGTGGGACAGAGGTTATAAAACACACTTGTAGAGACAATGTGTGGATTTTATATGTCATGTCACAATAATAAAGCTTATATCTTACAGATGAGATTCTCTCTCATTTTATTGATTTAGAGTGGAGATCCAATCGATATGGAATTTGAGGTTAAAGGAGAAGAAGAAGAGACGTATGTGAGGGATGATCAGCAGTCTATGGAGGAGGATGGAATAACGGGGACATTTATAGAGGAGGACACTCCTACAGAGATCAGCACAGGTGGGTCTTTAACACTAAATACATTCCTCCACTCATACTGCTCACTGATTGGTCCAGAGTAGGGCGGGGACTGGGTGATATCAGCCTGTAATCCCCTGGTCACTTTCCTGAGCGGTGTTCCCCGTCCTGTATTCCTGTATTTCTCTCAGATAATCTTCCTTCTCTGTGCTGCAGACACAATTTATGTATCTAGACTGGATTTATGGAGATTCTGGGGTTCAGCCGGCAACAAAATGTTCATTTTCCCCATAGGCGTTACTAGACCTAGGCACCTGGGGAACGTACTTTGGGTCTTCTGCCCCATACCCGGGTATGGCAAGATCTCTGACAGACAATTCTCCCAGGATTACTTGCTCTGATGTCTGCTGGCTGTGCCGGGTGGAGGGATATGTCTGTATAGTCTCAGACCCAAGTCACTGAGTGCAGTCTCAGGAGACGGGAGGCAGCGGTGTGGGACCTCTGCAACTTGTCTCATGTGAACATTTCATCCACCACTGATTACCAATATTATGAGTCCTGATCCTTACACTGTATAATTTATATTGTACATTACATACTTCTGACCCCTGCACTATATACTCTATATTGTACATTGCATACTCCTGACCCCTGCACTATATACTCTATATCAGGGATCTTCAAACTACGGCCCTCCAGCTGTTGCAGAACTACACTTCCCATTAGGCATTGTAAAACTCTGACATTCACAGACATGACAAGGCATGATGGGATTTGTAGTTCCTGAACAACTGGAGGGCCATAGTTTGAAGACCCCTGCTCTATATTGTACATTACATACTCCTGACCCCTGCACTATATACCCTATGTTTACATTACATCATTTTGATACTATATAGTATTATCTGTTGTATCTTATACTCTATGGTGTACATTACATACTCCTGACCCCTGCACTATATTCTGTATGTTGTATAGTAAATCATTCTGATACTATAAAATCCTAACTGTTGTATCCTATATAATAAGTTGTACATTACATAGTCCTGACTTCTTTTGCTCCCATTTTCTACCAGCTGAACATTTTATATCTGATGATTTGATTGGAGCACAGACTTTTTTTTACATGGTGATAATAATTAGATAACATCCTCAGACTTTGGAACCTTAAACAGGAAGTGATAATGAGGGAGGAGTCAATAACCCAATGATGGTGGTCTTCAGGATTAAGGATGAGCCCCGGTGTGTTTGTGAACCTCAGGAGCAGAGCCCGCCAGGAAGTCGGCACTGCACAGCGCTAATCACAGACAGCGAGACATTTCCTGATGCGCGGCGGCAGAGATCGGGAAATGTCTCGCTGTCTGTGATTAGCGCTGTGCAGTGCCGACTTCTGTTAGTGAAATCAGGCTGTACGCAGAGCACACAGCCACATCTCCTGTCTCCTGCGCTAATAAGCACACATTTCATCTTAATGATATAATGCATCTTACCAATCATTCGATTTCCCATTCATCCAAGTAAAAAGACATCACTGTCCTAAGTTCTCAGCTCCGCCAGCATGACTGACTAGAGACCAGTCTGCCTGGATCTTTTATTCATAAATCACAAAAGCTTTCACAAACAGGAAGTGATGTCACAGGATGTGATCTCCACACAGGAAATGACCATATAAGGATATGTTAAATACAGCTAAAGGAATCAATGCAATACAACTAAAGGATTCTGATGGGTAAAAACAGAAGGTGGTGTCTTCACAGACAGCCAATCAGACATTTGTATTCTTTCAAAAGAACCAATCACAGACATGTATACATTCAAATACAATACTAGCAGTGTCTAGGGTTGCCACCTGTCCGGGATTCACCCAGACAGTTCGAGTTTTGAATCAGGTGTCCAGGTTTCAGGCAGACTGCAACCCGGACACATTATTCAGACTGGGCTGTGGCTCCCCATGTAACAAAGATAGTCACACACATCTGTTGGTGTCCAGGTCTGGGGGCAGGTGCAGGGCCATCTTAATAGCATCATGGGCCCCTGGGCAAAGTAATGCTCTGGGGCCCCTACAATAGTGACAGTGCAGGTAAACAGAAATCAAGTAGGTAGGAGGTAGGGGATATCTAAAGTGTAGAGGGGACAGAGTGCTGGGGGGATATCTGGGATGTAGAGGGGCAGCCCGGGTTCAAGGACCAGCTGCTTTGGGGAAAGGGCAGGGGCCCCCCATGCAGCTGGGGCCCCTGGGTAGTGCCCAGGTGTGCCCTCTCATTAAGACAGCCCTGGGCAGGTGCGGCATCACTGGCGGGGGGGTTGGGCAATGATGTCAGCAAGAGCAATTTGGCTGCACCCACTGTTCGCTGCAGCAGACTATGCCTACCGCGTTACTACTCTCCTTGGGGCACCCAAAGGTGTCCCAGGCCACTAAAGTGTTCTGGTTTTGCTTGAAGAAAAGGTGGCAACCCTAGCAGTGTCGTGTGCAAAGGATTATGTACAGAGCCATGCTTTCTGTGAGACAAAGGAACACAGGAAAAGATGGCTCTGTACAAGACCGTGTGCCAACCAACTCACTGCTTCCAATGACGTGAACCGTACTCCATAGTTACATACATAGTTACATAGTTAGTCAGGTTGAAAAAAGACAAAGTCCATCCAGTTCAACCATAAAAATAAAAAAAATATCGTGCAATCCCATATACCCAATTCTATACCCACAGTTGATCCAGAGAAAGGCAAAAAACCCCAGCAGAGCATGATCCAATTTGCTACAGAAGGGGAAAAAATTCCTTCCTGATCCCCCGAGAGGCAATCGGATTTACCCTGGATCAACTTTACCTAGAACTGTTAGTACTCAGTTATATTATGTATGTAGCGGCCTCACTCTCTCTGCTTCTTTCCTCGGTTTTACACACCAACTCATGTCTAGGGGTTCCTGGGTGGTGAGAGTGAGATGCGCCACGGCCCATGTCCTCCCCATTGTAGTAGGGAGGTGAAGGCCCCTTACTGATGTTTCCTCGAGCCGGTGTGTTCTGTGAATGCACTGAGTCTGTAATTGCAAGCTCACCAGCCTCCCCTTTGCTTCCAGTAACTGGAGTTCACACACCGGAGAAAGGTCCAACACTTGTTTATTTGGCACTCCAATAGCAAAGCACGATAAACAGTTCTTTTTGCAGCAGACTGGTTGGGACCTATAACCTTGCCAACGGTGGGATGAGCAGATCAAGGCACTTCCTAACGTTTCAGTTCTATGCCACTGTACTATGACCAGCGGCGCCTAAGCCAATCCGGCTGTTGCAGAACAGGAAAGATGGGGTCTCTTCCATCAACCCCTATGAACAGCAATGGAGCCCTCTTCGATACGCTGTGGCCCCTATCAGGGGGATGTGTCCTCCCAAGAGAGTTCCCCGAGGCCCACTGTCACCGGGTCGGTGCTGCTCCGGGTCTCCAGTGGGTAACCTCCCCGGCCTCCTCACCTCAGGTACGAGTCCCTCCGCTCAGGGACCCTCGGACAGTCCACCCTAGCGGGACCCAGTCGAAGGTACTGGGCCCCAGGCCTCCTCGATAGTACCTCACCCCAGGCTAAAGGTGCCTGGGATGGACGCCAACATGACTCCGGACCAGGCCATGGGCACCTGGACCAGACTCCTGGATCTCCCGCACCCAGGCCTAAGGGCCCTGGGTGCGGACCGCAGCCCTCCTCCTCCGAGGACCTCCTTCTCCGCAAGACGACCTCGTGGTAAGGGCGTCTCCCCCTTTTATCTCCTCTCATCAACGGCCCGGCGGGTTCCCCGCCCCAGCCATACCATCTCTGGGAAGGGACAAACAGGGAGCACTGCGAAGATGATTCTACCTGAAGCCTGTGGGTACCCCGCCACCCACAGGCAAAGGAGAATATTACATCCTCCAATCCTCCACGAAACAAAAAGGGGTCTGAATCCTAACACAATTATACACCTGGGTCACACTATTGCCCAGGTGTATCCCATCAATTTGAGGACCCCGCTACATGTACATTTAGGAAAGTATCCATGCCTTTCTTAAAGCAATCTACTGAGCTGGCCAGAACCACCTCTGCAGGGAGTCTGTTCCACATTTTCACAGCTCTTACTGTGAAGAAACCTTTCCGCATTTGGAGATGAAATCTTTTTTCTTCTAGACGTAAAGAGTGCCCCCTTGTTCTCTGTGTTGACCGTAAAGTGAATAACTCATCACCAAGATCAATATATGGACCCCTTATATATTTGTACATGGAGATCATATCCCCCCTTATTCTCCTCTTCTCAGGAGAGAATAAATTCAGTTCCTCTAATCTTTCCTCATAGCTGAGCTCCTCCATGCCTCTTATCAGTTTGGTTGCCCTTCTCTGCACTTTCTCCAGTTCCCCGATATTCTTTTTGAGAACTGGTGCCCAAAACTGAACTGCGTATTCCAGATGAGGTCTTACTAATGATTTGTACAGATGATGTCTCTCTCTCTGGAGTCCATACCTCTCTTAATACAAGAAAGGACTTTCCTCGCTTTGGAGACCGCAGCTTGGCATTGCATGTTATTATTGAGCTTATGATCTACCAAAACCCCCAGATCCTTCTCCACTACGGATCCCCCCAGATCCTTCTCCACTACGGATCCCCCCAGTTGTATTCCCCCTAGTATGTATGATGCATTCATATTCTTAGCCCCCAAGTGCATAACTTTACATTTATCAACATTAAACCTCATCTGCCACATAGTCGCCCAATTAGACAGAGCATTGAGGTCGGCTTGTAAATTGGAGACATCCTGCAAGGACGTCATTCCACTGCATAGCTTGGTGTCATCTGCAAAGACAGAAATGTTACTTTTGATCTCAGACCCAATATCATTTATAAACATATTAAAAAGTAAGGGTCCCAGCACTGAACCTTGGGGTACACCACTGATAACCTTGGACCATTCAGAGTAAGAATCATTAACCACTACTCTCTGAATTCTGTCTTTTAGCCAGTTTTCTATCCATTTACAAATTGATATTTCCAATCCTGTAGACTTTACCTTACACATGAGCCGTGTGTGGGGAACTGTATCCAACGCTTTTGCAAAATCCAAGTATACCACGTCCACAGCCACCCCTCTGTCCAAGATCTTACTTACCTCTTCATAAAAAGAAATCAGGTTTGTCTGACAACTTCTGTCTTTCATGAATCCATGCTGTCTGTTGCTGAAATAGTTTTTTTCCAGCAAGAACTCATCTATGTGTCTTTTATTAATCTCTCCAGTATTTTCCCAACTATAGAAGTTAAACTAACAGGTCTATAGTTACTTGGTAAAGACTTTGTTCCCTTTTTAAATATAGGCACCACATTTGCCCTGCGCCAATCCAGTGGTACTATTCCTGTCATTAATGAGTCCCTAAAAATTAGATACAATGGCTTTGAAATTACAGAGCTCAATTCTTTTAGGATCCGTGGGTGGATGCCATCTGGTCCAGGTGCTTTATCCACCTTTATTCCATCTAAATATTTCTGGACCATATCACTTTTGAGCCATTGTGGATTTGGGGCTGTGTCACTACCACCCCCATTTTGGACATGAACTCCCCCATGCTCCTTTGTATACACAGAACTGAAGAAAGTATTTAATAAATTAGCCTTCTCTTTGTCCCCAGTCACCCACTCTAGATTATTTTGTAAAGGGCCTACATGCTCAGACTTGACCTTTTTACTATTAATATATTTGAAGAATTTTTTGGGGTTTGTCCTACTATCTTTTGCAATCTGTCGTTCGTTTTGAATTTTTGCATCCTTGATTTCCTTTTTACATATTCTGTTATATTCTTTGTAACATTTAAATGACACTAGTGTTCCCTCATTTTTATATTTTTTAAAAGCTCTTTTCTTATTGTTTATAGCTTTTTTAACTTTAACTGTGAGCCACATAGGTTTTATTTTTAGCCTTTTAAACGTATTGCCCATGGGAATATACTTTGCAGTGAGTTCACAAACAGTCTTTTTGAAGAATTCCCATTTCTGTTCTGTGCCCATTGATGCCAATATTCTCTCCCAGTCTAAGTCCTGGAGAGCAGCCCTCATCCTTGGAAAATTTGCTTTATTGAAATTAAGTGTTTTTATCTTTCCTGCATGTATTTCTTGCTTACAGCTAACATCAAATGAAATCATGTTATGGTCACTGCTACCCAGGTGTTCCTTTATCTGAACATTAGTAATACACTCTGCATGGTTTGAGATTACCAGGTCCAACAGAGCATCATTCCTAGTTGGGGCCTCAATAAACTGGACCATAAAATTGTCCTGCAATAGGCTTATAAATTTTTGCCCTTTAACTGTCCCAGCAGTGCCATTACTCCAGTCAATTTCTGGGTAGTTAAAATCCCCCATTATTATCACCGTCCGAGCCCTTGCAGCCCTTTCCATCTGTGCAAGGAGCTGAGTCTCCACCTCCTCATTAACATTGGGTGGTCTATAACAAACTCCAATGATTAGCTTTGAACTACGCACATCTGTATGCAGTTCCACCCATAATGCTTTCAGCCTCATCACACTCTCCATCAACCAGGTCATCTTTCACACTCGCTTTGAGATCATTTCTCACATAGAGACAGACCCCGCCACCTTTCCTTTTTGCCCTGTCTCTCCGAAAGAGTGCATAGCCAGGAATATTAATAGCCCAGTCATGTGAGGATTGAAGCCACGTTTCAGCAATACCGATTACGTCATAGCTCTCCTCATGCACCAGAGCTTCCAACTCACCTATTTTGCTTGGCAGACTTCTGGCATTGGTGAACAAACACTTTAATGTATTACATTTTTCTCTGGTGTTTTTCATATAATTTTTAGTAGTACAAATGGCACTATAGTTTCCAATGGCTGTTTGCAACATGGGAACTTTCTTGTCACCTGCCATAACCCTCCCCCCATCTATCCCCATTCCACTCTCCATTAATGTCTGACCACTAACTGACCTGTGTGCCCGATGTAATTCTAGTTCACCCTCCCCCCTCAAACCTAGTTTAAATACTCCTCCAGCCTTCCCCTAAACCTCTCCCCCAGCACCGCAGACCCCCTTCCATTCAAGTGCAAACCGTCTTTAGCATATAGGTTGCACCCCAATGAAATTTCAGCCCAGTGCTCTAGAAACCCAAATCCCTCCTCCCTACACCAGGTCTTTAGCCATGCATTCAGCTCTCTAATCTCCCCCTGCCTTTCCTGTGTTGCGCATGGCACAGGCAATATTTCAGAGAATATCACCTTGGAGGTCCTTGCCTTCATCTTGCAGCCTAGTTCTTTAAATTGATTCTTAAGGAGCCTCCACCTTCCATGTATACTGTCATTGGTTCCAACGTGGACCAAGACAGCTGGGTCATGCCCAGCCCCTCCCAGTAATTTATCCACCCGGTCCACCACATGCCGAACCCTGGCACCAGGGAGACAGCAAAC
Organism: Rana muscosa; assembly: GCA_029206835.1. NCBI lineage: Eukaryota > Metazoa > Chordata > Amphibia > Anura > Ranidae > Rana > Rana muscosa. The sequence goes on from CM055118.1 coordinate 395,146,133, forward strand.
CATTCGGTTGAGGCGATCCTGGCGACAAATTATTCTATCAGTCCTTCTGATTATAGAATCCCCTATAACCACCAACTGTCTTGGCCTACCTGCACTCCCCTCACCACCTCTACTAGATGGGTTGCTCTCCCGGCTGTTAGGGGTAGCAGTGACATCTAGGGCTGCCACCTCTGTGTTTGCCACCTCCACATCTTCACCCAACGTGGAAAATTTGTTTTGATGCACAACTACAGGACTGGCCTTCCTTTTCTGCAAGCCCCTTCCACTCCCTCTAACTACATTAACCCATCTTCCTATCTGATAATCCTGACTTGCCACTCCACCCTCCACATCAGCCCTACTGACCACCTGCTGAGCGAGCAGAGGACCCCTTTCAAGGTTGCAACTTGCTCTTCCAGATCTCTAATGCGAGCTTCCAGAAGGGCAACCTGCTCACATCTGTCACAGCGGTATCCATCCTGGAGCTGTTGCACCAATTTTGCATACATGTGGCACACTGTGCACTGAGCAAAACCTTCAACCCTGCTAGCACTCATTTCCCAGTTACAATATAATTACTTGTAGGAAGTTTATAATGTTACTCACAGTTTAGAAGACTCCTGTCTTAACTCCTGTTTTAAACTCTCCACTGTAGTTCAAAATTCCACTGATGTTCACAAAATCCACATGCAAGCCACCATCAGCAGGGAGCCAGCTCCTAATGGAGTTTGTACAGACACTTATATACTCACCTGTGAACAATTAACCACTCCCCTTAATTAGCAGAAAGAAAAAAAGCTGTTTAAAAAGTGTCAGAGAAAGGGGGGGGGGTATTTTTAAAACTGATAAACATATGAAATAAAGGACAAAAAATACATATAAATCAACACTTGCAAGCAGAAGCAGTTAAAAGCAAAACTCCTGGTTTTTAACTCCATCATGGCTCAGTGGGCCATCATTTTCGTATAGTTATGCTATAGTTCCCACGTACACAGATCTGTTCGCTCGGAGTCATTAATGCAGTCGACAAGAAGTGGCCAGTCTCTTGGTGAGGCATAAAGGAACATCCCTAAAAGAGCGAGCATATCTGCAGTGTCCACAGGAAGGTTTTCGCGGCCAATGGTCTTCTGCCAACGTCTGTATGTGCGAATACACTCACATGAGCGCATTACAGCAAAACCGACACTGGGGGACATCTGACAACATACATTAATAAAAATTTCCACAACACTTCCTGGCGGGCTCTGCACGTGAGGTTCGCGAACACGCCGGAGCTCATCCTTATTCAGGATCAGTCCAGTCTTCATCTTGGTTGTTCTCCCCCCCCATCCTCACTCTCTGACCTATGGTGGGGCTCAGCCCCACTGTTTTCTTTATCGTACACCACGGGACACAGAGCTAGTCATTACATAATGGGTTAAGGGTCACCAGCGGTGATTGGACACTGGCACAACCAATGGAAGACAGTTCCCCTCCATATAACCCCTCCCATCAGGGAAGTACCTCAGTTTTTTCGCCAGTGTCGAAAGGTGTTGGACGCGTTAGGAGGTGCTAAAGGAAAGCTCTACCAAAGAGACCCTCTGGGGGTAAAAGAGCTATGCTTTCGGATCCATCCAAGACGCCTACAAATGAGCTGAATCTGGATGGGATCCGGGCCTCATCCATGAGGCGTCGCCTGTAATGTCTCTCTTCGGAGGACTGGGCTCTAAGATCCAGCACTTTCGCTATTTCGCTATAAAGTCCTGGTAAGAGTCTTGTACAAGGCCCAGGGGAGAGGTATCCTTTAAATAGGAACCCATATCCCTGAAGGTTGGCACACATAGCCCACCGTGAAGGGTGAAGTTTGGTATCTGTCTGAAATCTTTCAGCAGAAAAACCTGCGGCGTGGATAAGGTGAGATTAGAAGGTCCATAACTAGGTTGGGACCTTTTTCAAAAAGGTGGATGTCTTCTTTTTTTCCACCACTGGGGGGGAGTAAAGAGCTGAATATACTCACCTCACTCTGTTCAGTGTCGGCTTCGGCGAAGTACACTGCTCGTCACCTCCGCTGCTGAGCTTGCTGGGGCACCCCGATCCTCCTTTCGGTGGCCGACCAGACACCTGCAGATGCAGGTAAGTGGGAACAAGGGCTGATGAGAGTCCTCTCTCACTATGGCCACCGCCATAGCGCTAAGGGCCGCGCGCGCGCGGGAGCGCGCTTTATCGGAGGGGGGGGCGAAGGCGTGCGCGGGCACGTGGCGCGCGCAGGCACAGAAACGGCGCCAAATTTAAAAGACTGTCAGTGTGAGAAGCACTGCAGCAGCAAGCAAGCTCGTTAGTTCTCTTGTTCCTGGCAGAGAAACACAGCAGCTATACAGGGACGTAAGACTCCATGTGGCTCAGCTGTGTGATTTTACTGCCCCACCAAACACAAGTAACATCTCATCATTCTGATGATCAGAGCACAGCAGGTGGTGTATGGCTCGGTCACAGTGTCACATGGCTGTTGGGTGATAACTTGGTTCTGGCTGTACTTTTTTAAGACCGATTACCGATACTTCTTATCAAGTACTCACCGATACTTCTTATCAAGTACTCGCCGATACTTCTTATCAAGTACTCGCCGATACTTCTTATCAAGTACTCGCCGATACTACATTCTTTATCAAACATCACGGGACACAGAGCACCATAATAATAACTATGTGGGTTATACGCCACCTATACCTGTCGGTGCATGGACACTGGCACACCCAAAAAGACAGGAAGTCCCCCTCTATATAACCCCTCCCATACTGGGAGTACCTCCAGTTTTTTTTTCCGTCCGTGTCTAAGGCGTTGGTCACGGTTCATGATGTGCTGTAAAGAGCTCCGCTAAGAAATCCCTGACGGGATCAAGGGGCTATGCAATCGGATCCATCTAAAGTGCCTGAAAGAGCCAAAATGGATGGTACCCGAGCCTCTAAGGAAGAAGAGCGAGGCCTGTAATGCTTCTCTTTTGAGAGCTGGACCCTGAGTTCCGGCACCTTGGTCACGTGTATATTATACCAAAGAGGGTGCTATACAGGTCCAAAGGAAGTGGACCCCATATACAAGGGGGGACCCGGTCCTTGAAGGTCTGTCATGACACGGCCCGCCGTGATGGGTGAAGATTGGGTCTGTCTGTGATTTCCAGCAGTATCCTGCGGCGGGACTGGTAACTCAGAAAAGTCCTAAGAAATGTATAATGATTCACTTATGGATTTTTTTTTATTTTTATGAGTGGAAAGTGTCTTGCCTGTGGTTTGCCACTAGAGGGTGTAAAAGTAAACATACCTGGGGTCTAACATTCCATGCTTACCCTGTGTTATGCTCAGTGTCAGCAAACGCTCCTGCGGACAGCATTGCTCCTTTTCCACTCTGTCAGGCCAAATCGGTTGGGGTTTTTGGGGGACCATCCGCCTCTAGCACAGCGGTAAGGATCCCCCTGGTGGTACCCCTCGCCCCCACCCCTCCCGTCATGGGACCGGCCTGTTCACGCGCAAAACTCGCCTTTAAAGGGGGAAGGGGCGGAGCTTCCGGGAATGTGGGGGGCGTGGCTTAGACGCAGCCGGCGTGCATGTGACATGCGGCGCAGGTGCAAGGCTTACTGGCTTTAAAAGCTTTTCACTCTGGAAGTGTCTGGTTGGCTGATGGAGGGACACAGAGCATACAAGGGCATGTAAGATATGAGTGTTGGATACAGGCATTCTTAGGCACGTCTACTCAGCATCAGGCTGAGCAATTATAGCTGCATATGGTTCATTGCTGGACTAAAACTTGGCAGTAGATGCACTGTGTTAGTACCTCTGCTTTTTGTGCTTAGGACTATGTCTTCCCGTAAAAGGGGTAATATTGCAGGGGGGGGGGCGCAGGGTCACTGCGGTCAGGGTCTGAGGCTCCAAGTCGCACGTCCGCAGTTCAATCCTCCCCTGAAGGACCTGAGGCAACTGGTCAGTCTGAGCCACCTAGACTCTTAGGTGTTGTAGCTGCTTCCAACATTTCAGCCTCTGCGTATGTCACTAAGGATGATTTGGCTTCAGCGCTGGCTGGTTTCCCAGGATGGGAGAAAACGCGGCAGATCCCCCGAAACCAGACGATTGGTCACTGGTCGCTGTCAACACCCCTTTGATCTGACAGAAAAGAGAGATGCCCAGTCTATGGGCAGTTCTCCTTTTTACCATCCAAGCAGGAGCATCTGCCAAGTTTGAGAACCGATCACCTAACTCATCGATCGAACTCTGATCAACCCTTGGACATTAATTGCAAGTATTCTCGTCTTCAATTCTACCTTATTTCTTTGTGGCTGTATATTGTCGTTATCTCTTGAAACATCTTTTTCTGTAAACATTTTATTGCACCAACTTTGCCCTTTTTAAAATAAACCCTTATGTTGGAAAGTGTTAATCTTGTCTCTAAAACTCTTAATGCAAGCTATAAACGAACCTGCCTCGAGAAGAGCGCTACTGTTGCAGAATAAGGCCTCTGAGCAGACCTGTCTGTGGTGACAGTGTATGTTGCAGACGCTTATTCTAAAATCATAATTGGTAAAATCACGAGTATCCCCTAGCTCGGTTTTAAAAGAGGGGTGGTGGCAATTAAAGGGTTAATTGTGTCATTAGCCCAGTAACAATCGCTCTCAGGCTGCTGGCACTTAGATTGTAGTCCCGCAAGCTGGAAAATCTTTGTGCTGGACGCAGCTGAGAGTGACATTGTTACGCAAGTGACAGCGCGGTGTGAGCTTGGCCGGTCCTTCGTTGCGAGTTAGCGCGGAGGGCGGGTATCTGACACCCGCGTTCGTCACAGATTCGTCAGGTGATTAGTCAGGCTTATGGTCTGAAATAAAGGGTTCCGCCTTTTCAGGTTAAAGTGCACTCTACCAGGGCAATCGGTGCTTCATAGGCAGTGCATCACCAAGCCTCTGTGGCTCAGATTTGCAATACCACTACTTGGTCATCAGTACATACATTCACATCAGATGGATGTAAGATGGCAGGAGGATGCAGTGTGATGCAGGCAGCAGTATAGGTCCTCCCGCCTGGTGGCGACAGTTTTGCTTTGTGGCTCCCTCCCCTCAGAAGGCATTGCTTTGGGACATCCCACATAGCTATTACTATGGTGCTCTGTGTCCCGTGATGTACAGTAAAGAAAATATAATTTTTATAACAGCTTACCTGTAAAATCCTTTTCTTGGAGTACATCACAGGACTCAGAGGTCCCACCCCTGTTATTGGGATTTATATATATTTATATTGCTTTGCGAGAAAAACTGAGGTACTCCCAGTATGGGAGGGGTTATATAGGAAGGGGGACGTAGCAGAGGGAAGGTGATGCCTGTAGTGGATAAGGGTGCCACACACCCCTGATAGAACTTTAGAAAAAGAGTGAGAGTACCCCTAGGGGTTTTAAGTTGCAGCAATGATTTAGAGAAGTAAAAATTGTATATAAAAAAAAAAGTTATAAATTTATTTGTAGTAGAAAATTATCATAAATAGTAGAAAATCAGGACATGAAATCCAAAATACATATTAGTAATGAAACTAACATATGAATCTAAAACATCCATTTGGGTGTGATACCACATAAGAATTATATGTAAGAATAGCACAATTTCACCAACGCGTTTCGACCTTGACAAAAGTAGCGGTCTTCTTCAGGGGGAGTAAGCTTTGCGCCCTTTAATTCTATAATAAAACAAATATAAATCAATAGAGTACAACAAACTGTCAATAAGACCTAATGCACCTCACAATAACACCTAATAGGGTGCATTGCTGGTGCATGTGGGATACTGAATGTTCAAAATATTCACAGTGTTGGGAAACATTGGGTACATACCCGAGTGGACATCAGCGGCCTTGACTAGTGATCACCAGGAAAAACCACTGTTCAGGAACACCAGCAATGGCTCCCCCGAACTGGCAGGGGGTCAGATGGATTGCCTGGTAGGCACCGGGGAGACAGCAGAGGCAACCGGAGAAAAACGCAGGCCTACGAGAGGTCGCAACTTGGGAACCCCCCACCTCCAAGGGGGCAATGGGGGGGGGAATGCGGGGAAGAGCAAGGCAGGGGCCACCAAAGCTGACGGTACCGTAGACACACAAGCCTGCCTAGGCAGGTCGGGATGGAGGGGGGACCGGTGGGGAGGGGCCCCTCAACCCAATCAGACCCTGAAAGGAATATTCGAAAAGGTCGAATTTAGTATAAAATTATAAATATGGCAACAACAGCATATTGTATTTATAAATGGGTTGTACTTATAATGAAGAAGAAAAAGTGAAGGGAGAGGAAAAAAGGGAAAACACACAAAGAAAAGGAAAATTGAGTGAAAAAATGTGTGAAAAGGGAGAACCTAAAGTGAGGGAGACAAGAAATTGTGTCTGAAATGAACAAAAAGGGACAAAAGATATGTTGATATGTGTGTTCGTGAATGGATCATAATTATGAAAAGTGTCGGAATGAAAGGAGTGTATTGTGTATGTATTAGATGGGAAAAGAAGTGAAAAAAGATGGTAAAGAGGAAGGGGGGGGGAGGGGAGGGGAAAGGGGAGGGGGGGGGGTGAGTGAAAAAAGAGGGAGGGAGGGGGGGGAGGGAAGGCATGGTTATGTGGGAGTAGAAAAAGAAGTGTTGTGTTTGTAGAAATGAGTGAAGGAGAGGAAAGAGCTTGGGAACTGAGTGGGGAAGGAAGGAAGAAATGCTGGGGGTGGTGAAAAAAGATGACGTGAAGGGGGGGGGGGAGAGGAGGGGAAAAAACAAAGTAGGGGGAGGCAAGGGGGAGAGGGAAAAGGAAGAGGAAAGGGTTGAGGTAAGGGAAACCGAAAAAAATGAAATAATGTGTGGGGACAAGAACAACCAAAGATGGTGCATGTGTGAAATATACAGAAAAAATGGGAAGAGAAAGGGAAAAGAACAAGGAAAAGAAAAGAAGAGAGGAAGGGTGGGAAGGAAATAGACATATAGCTGAGCTGATAAGTGAATAGTGAAGCACGAGTGGAGGTGAAAAGAGAGTGATGTGTATCAAGTGATTGTGATGAAGGAAGGTGTATCAAAAAGCAGAATTTATAATTACCTAGTGATTCTAGGATAAGCGTGTATGTAACACCATGGGGGTTGGGGAAGATAAGGAGATCCCAAAAGATGTCTTTTTTTTATATAGGGAGGGGGACTTCCTGTCTTTTTGGGTGTGCCAGTGTCCATGCACCTATAGGTGGCGTATAACCCACATAGTTATTACTATGGTGCTCTGTGTCCCGTGATGTACTCCAAGAAAAGGATTTTACAGGTAAGCTGTTATAAAAATCCTATTTTTCAAGTACTCACCGATACCGATTACCAATACTTCTCATCAAGTACTCACCGATACCGATTACCAATACTTCTCATCAAGTACTCACCGATACCGATTACCAATACTTCTCATCAAGTACTCACCGATACCGATTACCAATACTTCTCATCAAGTACTCACCGATACCGATTACCAATACTTCTCATCAAGTACTCACCGATACCGATTACCAATACTTCTCATCAAGTACTCACCGATACCGATACTTTTTATAATGTCATGTGACAGTTTTCAATGCACAATACAGACTAATGATATCTTCTTTAGAATTCTAGGCACTGACTGGCTGGCACTGATAGGTGACACTGATAAGGTGACACTGACTGGTGACACTGACTGATGGCTAACACTGACTGCCGGCGGGCACTGATAAATGGCACTGCTAGGTGGGCACTGATAGGCGGCACTTATGGGCACTGTTAGGTGGGCACTGAAATGCAGCAATAAATGACATGAGAGGAAGGGAAGGATTTATTTTGCAATGCTATGCTGCAACACCCATCTTGGTACACCTTGCACTTGGCCGCAGTAGACAGCAGCGGACATCTTGTTACACCCAACCCATATAGTTCAGGCTGGGTGTAACAAGATGTCCTCTGCTGGCTTTCTGTGGCCGAGTGTAGGGCGTCGGGATGTTCAACCGCTGAAGGAGACGCGGAACGTCACTTCCGTTCCTGAATGTCACCGATCCTGATGGAAAATGTGTCTGCGCCCTGCACCCCTGCCAGCTTACCTAGTTCTACTGCTGCTGAGAACTCGTAGCCCATGTAGTGCCCTCGCCTACACATTACACACACTGCTCCCTTTCAGCTGTCTGCCCATGTAGTGCCCTCGCCCACACATTACACACACTGCTCCCTTTCACCTGTCTGCCCGTGTAGTGCCCTCGCCCACACATTACACACACTGCTCCCTTTCAGCTGTCTGCCCGTGTAGTGCCCTCGCCCACACATTACACACACTGCTCCCTTTCACCTGTCTGCCCGTGTAGTGCCCTCGCCCACACATTACACACACTGCTCCCTTTCACCTGTCTGCCCGTGTAGTGCCCTCGCCCACACATTACACACGCTGCTCCCTTTCACCTGTCTGCCCGTGTAGTGCCCTCGCCCACACATTACACACACTGCTCCCTTTCACCTGTCTGCCCGTGTAGTGCCCTCGCCCACACATTACACACACTGCTCCCTTTCACCTGTCTGCCCGTGTAGTGCCCTCGCCTACACATTACACACACTGCTCCCTTTCAGCTGTCTGCCCATGTAGTGCCCTCGCCCACACATTACACACACTGCTCCCTTTCACCTGTCTGCCCGTGTAGTGCCCTCGCCCACACATTACACACACTGCTCCCTTTCAGCTGTCTGCCCGTGTAGTGCCCTCGCCCACACATTACACACACTGCTCCCTTTCACCTGTCTGCCCATGTAGTGCCCTCGCCCACACATGACACACACTGCTCCCTTTCAGCTGTCTGCCCATGTAGTGCCCTCGCCCACACATTACACACACTGCTCCCTTTCAGCTGTCTGCCCGTGTAGTGCCCTCGCCCACACATTACACACACTGCTCCCTTTCACCTGTCTGCCCGTGTAGTGCCCTCGCCCACACATTACACACACTGCTCCCTTTCACCTGTCTGCCCGTGTAGTGCCCTCGCCCACACATTACACACACTGCTCCCTTTCACCTGTCTGCCCGTGTAGTGCCCTCGCCCACACATTACACACACTGCTCCCTTTCAGCTGTCTGCCCATGTAGTGCCCTCGCCCACACATTACACACACTGCTCCCTTTCACCTGTCTGCCCGTGTAGTGCCCTCGCCCACACATTACACACACTGCTCCCTTTCAGCTGTCTGCCCGTGTAGTGCCCTCGCCCACACATTACACACACTGCTCCCTTTCACCTGTCTGCCCGTGTAGTGCCCTCGCCCACACATTACACACACTGCTCCCTTTCAGCTGTCTGCCAGTGTAAAAAGTCCCCCCGCTGCTCTCATCTCCTGTTGACCAGATGGGACTCAGGAAAATAGAATTACACCCTGATGAGCAAGTAGAATCGGGGGTGTGGTTTAGCAAAAGTATTTTATTTATTGAAGCAGAAATTAGATTGTGGAGCTGATGGGCCCCGGGCCTGATACCACAGGGTTGGTTGTACTGCCCTATATGGGCGGAGTCCTGGTTTAGGGGAACCAATCAGCTCATGTCTAGTAATAATCTTTGTATTTCTATTTTAGTAGATGGACGGGAGATGAGGAAAACCTCAGAGGATTGTCTCACTTTGTCTCCAGACTGTAAAGTAGAAGATGAGGACATCACACAGTATAGTCCAGGAGAAAACCCGACTACCTCCAATGTCCATCCGGCACCACACAGTGTAGATGGACCATCGTATTCCTCTTATCCTGAGGAACCTCAGACTGTGCGGGACGGTGCCGGACCATCGTATTCCTCTTATCCCGAGGAACCTCAGACTGTGCGGGACGGTGCCGGACCATCGTATTCCTCTTATCCTGAGGAACCTCAGACTGTGCGGGACGGTGCCGGACCATCGTATTCCTCTTATCCTAAGGAACCTCAGACTGTGCGGGACGGTGCCGGACCATCGTATTCCTCTTATCCTGAGGAACCTCAGACTGTGCGGGACGGTGCCGGACCATCGTATTCCTCTTATCCTAAGGAACCTCAGACTGTGCGGGATGGTGCCGGACCATCGTATTCCTCTTATCCTGAGGAACCTCAGACTGTGCGGGACGGTGCCGGACCATCGTATTCCTCTTATCCTGAGGAACCTCAGACTGTGCGGGACGGTGCCGGACCATCGTATTCCTCTTATCCTGAGGGACCTCAGACTGTGCGGGACGGTGCCGGACCATCGTATTCCTCTTATCCTGAGGAACCTCAGACTGTGCGGGACGGTGCCGGACCATCGTATTCCTCTTATCCTGAGGAACCTCAGACTGTGCGGGACGGTGCCGGACCATCGTATTCCTCTTATCCTGAGGAACCTCAGACTGTGCGGGACGGTGCCGGACCATGGTATTCCTCTTATCCCGAGGAACCTCAGACTGTGCGGGACGGTGCCGGACCATCGTATTCCTCTTATCCTGAGGAACCTCAGACTGTGCGGGACGGTGCCGAACCATCGTATTCCTCTTATCCTGAGGCTGTGCGGGACGGTGCTGTCCTTTCCTGTACTGAGTGCGGGAAGTGTTTCCGTTCTAAATACCGTCTTAATGAGCATAAAAGATCTCACACAGGGGAGAAGCCGTATTCCTGTCCTGAGTGCGGGAAATGTTTTTCAAAGAAGTCCCATCTTTCCAAACATCAGAGATCTCACACCGGGGAGAAGCCGTATACCTGTCCTGAGTGCGGGAAATGTTTCTCACAGAAGTCCCATCTTTCCACACATCAGAGATCTCACACCGGGGAGAAGCCATATTCCTGTCCTGAGTGTGGGAAATGTTTTTCAGTGAAGTCCCATCTTTCCACACATCAGAGATGTCACACAGGGGAGAAGCCGTATTCCTGTCCTGAGTGTGGGAAATGTTTTTCAGTGAAGTCCAATCTTTACACACATCAGAGATCTCACACCGGGGAGAAGCCGTATTCCTGTCCTGTGTGTGGGAAATGTTTTTCAAAGAAGTCCCCTTTTTACACACATCAGAGATCTCACACCGGGGAGAAGCCGTATTCCTGTCCTGAGTGTGGGAAATGTTTTTCAGTGAAGTCCCATCTTTCCACACATCAGAGATGTCACACAGGGGAGAAGCCGTATTCCTGTCCTGAGTGTGGGAAATGTTTTTCAGTGAAGTCCAGTCTTTTCTCACATCAGAGATCTCACACCGGGGAGAAGCCGTATTCCTGTCCTGAGTGTGGGAAATGTTTTTCAATGAAGTCCCATCTTTCCACACATCAGAGATCTCACACCGGGGAGAAGCCGTATTCCTGTCCTGAGTGCGGGAAATGTTTTTCAATGAAGGCCATTCTTCACAAACATCAGAGATCTCACACGGGGGAGAAGCCGTATTCCTGTCCTGAGTGCGGGAAATGTTTCTCACAGAAGTCCTATCTTTCCACACATCAGAGATCTCACACGGGGGAGAAGCCGTATTCCTGTTCTGAATGCGGGAAATGTTTTTCAGTGAAGTCCAATCTTAACACACATCTGAGATCTCACACGGGGGAGAAGCCGTATTCCTGTTCTGAATGCGGGAAATGTTTTTCAGTGAAGTCCCATCTTCCCACACATCAGAGATCTCACACGGGGGAGAAGCCGTATTCCTGTCCTGAGTGAGGGAATTGTTCCTCACTGAAGTCCTGTCTTCCTGTATGTAAGAGAATGTATAAAACAATTGTTATTCCATTTTACAATTCCCCCCTCATGGCAGACTAAGTAGATATGAATCTGTGTATGTATGAGTCTCACTATAGCAAAACCTAACTCAAGTTTTCCTAGAAGGAAGATTCTGGCAGATAAGTTGTGGTGAGCCATTTCCTGGACTAAACTTCCTCTTTTATGAAGACACAGGATATTTCTGCTTACATGCTAACTGTCTAAAACTTGTGACCAGGGGGGAGTGACTTAGATGGATCTCCTGGGTACCCACCTGGGGTGCTTGGCACTGAGGTCCTAATCCGAATAGGTAAACGGAGGTGTAAGCATAGTCAAAAAGATGATCGTGCCTACTCCTAATTGCTCCAGTACAGTTCTATACAGGCAGTTAGGAACGAGATGAGGTCCTACGAGAAACAATAACTCCTGCTGAAATCCTATCATGGGTAACCTGAGAGGTGTTTATGTTGTGTTTAGCTGGAAGTATTTAGCGTTAGGGTGTGATGGTATTTTCTTTTGTTGTGCATGTGGTTATGCGCAATGTTTGGCTGGGGTATGCCCCTATGGCCTTGTTTTGTAATTCAACAGTACAAAAAAGCATTAATAAAAAGAATAAAAAAAAAAAAAACTTGTGACCAGGAAATACTGTGTAAGGTTAGGATACGTGTGCTTTATATTCAGCCCCTCCCCTTTTCTTGGTTTCTCTTGTTTTATAAAAACGATTTACTTCCTCATTAAAGCCGGAGAACTTCTCATCACACAAGCCTGTTTCACGTGTCATTTGTTCTCTCCCGAATTCGGTGTGTTGCAGTGGTGGCCTCCTTAACCAGCGTGACTTCATCAGAGTGTATAATTCCTATCACTGTACATCAGGGATCCAACACAACCCTCCAGGTGTATTAGTGCCTTGAGTGCGGGAAATGTCTTCTACAGTGGGGCAAAAAAGTATTTAGTCACCACCAATTGTACAAGTTCTCCCACTTAGAAAGATGAGAGAGGCCTGTAATTGTCATCATAGGGAAACCTCAACTATGAGAGACAAAATGTGGAAACAAATCCAGACAATCACATTCTCTGATTTGGAAAGAATTTATGTGCAAATTATGGTGGAAAATAAGTATTTGGTCCCCTACAAACAAGCAAGATTTCTGTCTCTCACAGACCTGTATCTTCTTCTTTAAGAGGCTCCTCTGTCCTCCACTCATTACCTGTATTAATGGCACCTGTTTGAACTTGTTATCAGTATAAAAGACACCTGTCCACCACCTCAAACAGTCACACTCCAAACTCCACTATGGTGAAGACCAAAGAGCTGTCAGAGGACACCAGAAACAAAATTGTAGACCTGCACCAGGCTGGGAAGACTGAATCTGCAATAGGCAAGCAGTTTGGTGTGAAGAAATCACCTGTGGGAGCAATAATTAGAAAATGGAAGACATACAAGACCACTGATAATCTCCCTGGATCTGGGGCTCCACGCAAGATCTCACCCCGTGGGGTCAAAATGATCACAAGAACAGTGAGCAAAAATCCCAGAACCACACGGGGGGACCTAGTGAATGACATGCAGAGAGCTGGGACCAACGTAACAAAGGCTACCATCAGTAACACACTACGCCGCCAGGGACTCAGATCCTGCAGTGCCAGACATGTCCCCCTGCTTAAGCCAGTACATGTCCGGGCCCATCTGAGGTTTGCTAGAGAGCATTTGGATGATCCAGAAGAGGATTGGGAGAATGTCATATGGTCAGATGAAACCAAAATAGAACTGTTTGGTAGAAACACAACTCGTCGTGTTTGGAGGAGAGAGAATGAGTTGCAACCAAAGAACACCATACCTACTGTGAAGCATGAGGGTGGCAACATCATGCTTTGGGGCTGTTTCTCTGCAAAGGGAACAGGATGACTGATCCGTGTACATGAAAGAATGAATGGGGCCATGTATAGTGAGATTTTGAGTGCAAACCTCCTCCCATCAGCAAGGGCATTGAAGATGAAACGTGGCTGGGTCTTTCAGCATGACAATGATCCCAAACACACCGCCCGGGCAACGAAGGAGTGGCTTGGTAAGAAGCATTTCAAGGTCCTGGAGTGGTCTAGCCCCAGTCTCCAGATCTCAACCCCATAGAAAACCTTTGGAGGAGATCTGCATGGAGGAATTGGGGCCAACATACCAGCAACAGTGTGTGACAACCTTGTGAAGACTTACAGAAAACGTTTGACCTCTGTCATTGCCAACAAAGGATATATAACAAATTATTAAGATGAACTTTGGATATTCACCAAATACTTATTTTCCACCATAATTTGCAAATAAATTCTTTCCAAATCACACAATGTGAACTTGCACAATTGGTGGCGACTAAATACTTTTTTGCCCCACTGTATCTGAATGTTGGTGGACATTACAGCTCTCGTGTGGGGAAGAAGCACACCCTGATATACACCTCAGATATACTCCATGGCTGATCTTCATCATGTAAGAAACACTTCCAGGGGGGTGGACATTTTTTTAAAAAAACGACTTGTCCAAGGGACTAAATTGGGGTCCCAATCTCCTTTGTCCCTCATCTACCAGAGAGCTCAGCAGCGGTGTGGGAGTTCATTGAAAACTACAAGCCGACATCGGCAAAGGACAGAACTCTGTGAATGAATGGCACGGCCGCGCTCTTTTCATAAAGTGACAGCCGTTACAGGGAACTTCTCCCCGCACTGCTGTCACACAGAGGTCTCGGATCACTGAGATTTAGAAAGAAATTGCTTAAATGTGCATCCCCACAGGGTGACACTGTGGATGCACTAGTATAAATGCGCCAACGTCCCGATAATCATAGAGGAACATTTATTGAACATGTGCCGTCTAAAGTCCATTCTTAGTTCAATTAATGTTTCTCGGATCACTGAGCTGCTGCAGGAACAGGAATATGTAACATCTTCCCGAAGGTGAATGTTTCATTTAACCCTTTCACTACAGAGACATTTTAATTTTTTTTGTGTCCACATGTTTAACCCCTTGAATACCGGACACTTTCACCCCCTTCCTGCCCAGGTCACTTTTCATCTTTCAGCGCTCTCACAGTTTGAATGACAATTGCGCGGTCATGTAACACTGAACACATATATCATGTTTATCTTTTTTTCCACAAATAGAGCTTTCTTTTCGTGGTATTTGATCACCACTGGGGTTTTTCCTTTTTGTGCTACAAATAAAAAAAATTAACATTTTTCAAATTTTTATTTTTTGTTTTTCTTTGTTTCTGTTATAAAATTTGGTAAATAAGTAAGTTTTCTCTTTCACTGATGAGGAGGCACTAATAGATGGAACTGATGAGGAGGCACTAGTAGATGGAACTGATGAGGAGGCACTAGTAGATGGAACTGATGAGGAGGCACTAGTAGATGGAACTGATGAGGAGGTACTAGTAGATGGAACTGATGAGGAGGCACTAGTAGATGGAACTGATGAGGAGGCACTAGTAGATGGAACTGATGAGGAGGCACTAGTAGATGGAACTGATGAGGAGGCACTAATAGATGGAACTGATGAGGAGGCACTAGTAGATGGAACTGATGAGGAGGCACTAATAGATGGAACTGATAGGAGGCACTAATAGATGGAACTGATGAAGAGGCACTAATAGATGGAACTGATGAGGAGGTACTGACAAGCATCTCTGATGGGCACTGACTGGCATCACTGGCGATCTTGGCTGATGGGCCTGTACTGGTGATCAATGCTGAATATCAGTGCAGATCCCCCTGTCAGGATATCCGCTCTCCTCTACTCGTGCCTTGTCAGCATGAATAAAGGAAAGCCGATAACCGGTACTTCCTGGTTATGATGTGATTAGATTTGATTGGACACAGGTGATCACATGGTAAAGAGCCTACATCTATGGCGATACACGGCACCACCGATCGCCACGTGTGCCCGAGCGGCTTATAATGGAAAGACATATGACATCCAGTCAGGATAGGGAAGTGATGTCATACATGTCACTTCTGGGTCAGGAACAAGAAGGGGGGGAGAGCGGATGTGTGTCCTCTCTCCTCCCTCCTCTTTACCCATCATCACCCGCTATGCTGGTCCCGGGTCCTCAGATGAGCAAGAGGTGCCCGGGATACACAGTGGGTGTGTGTCGGGGTGGGGGCACTTTACCGGGGGGTGTGGAAACATTCGCTCAGCCACTCGAATGCTTCCATCCGAAAAGTAAACCTCCTCCTTGGTTGCCCAGAGCAGGGCTAAATGTTAAAAAAAACTACCTGTCCGGTCCTCAGAACTGTCCCTGGTGTCAGGTGATAGGAATTGCTCATTCCTAAGTTCATAAGGAGATCAGAGATCACCAAAGACATGGCTGAAATGTTGTACTGTGTTGGCCATTGATAGCAGGAGAAAAATAAAAATGGAGTCATTACCTTTCATTGTATATACTCGAGTATAAGCCGACCCGAATATAAGCTGAGGCACCTGATTTTACCACACAAAACTGGGAAAACTTATTGACTCGAGTATAAGCCCATGCCTCATTGTGCCCAATCTCCCTACCTGATCTCCGGCGCTGTGTGACTAGACTGACGTTTAACATGGGAGTCTATGGAAGGAGTGCTCCCCCGCCGTAGGTCCCCCAGAAAACATACTTTGCACAATTGTAGATGAAGAGTGGGGCTACATGTGTGCCAAGTTTGGGGTCCAGGGGACCTACGGCTGGCCGGGATCAGGCGCACAAATTTGAAGATGGACACAGACTCGAGTACAAGCCGAGGGGGGGGGGCATTTTAAGCACAAAAAAAATGTGCTAAAAAATTTGGCTTATACTCGAATATATACAGTACATTTTGTGGTGTAAGATTTTACAAACACTTAGAGGTTTCATTTTTTTTTTCAATTAGTTGAATGAACGTGACCGGCATTCACCCAGCTGTGATGAATATTGGATGTATTTTATTTCATACACTGATTTTCTTGGCCCCATCTAGTGGCCATTATGCTGTATTGTGCTATTTTTACTAATAGAGTTCTCTTAGGAAAAATACCCCATTATGGTCACTGGATGGAGTTGGTGATCATAGGAAATCACTGTGTTACATTATGGCCAGTAGGGATGGGCCAAACAGCCCCGGTTCGGTTCGTACCACAACACCTCAAACAGGCAAAAAGTTCTTGCCAGTGTTAAGTTTGGCAGCAAATTTTGATTTAGTTTTAGTCTTGGGACTAAAATGGCGTTTTAGTCGTATTTTAGTCTTCTGCAAGTGTTTTAGTTTTAGTCGACTAAAACTCATTTTAGTTGTCTAAAATCGAATGGGTGTAGTTGAATTTGTAATGCATTATTTAAGCATTTCTCTACAATTTCCAAACTCATTATGTACTGCTGCTGGAGTGAAAAATCAAATATGTTGTTGTTAATGGTTAGTAGGGATGAGCTTCGAGTTCGAGTTGGAATGTGCGGTTCCTCCAGTGGCAGGTTCCCAAACGCCACTTTTTCTCACGGAAGGCTATTCCGGCTCTCTACCGGCAAGTGGAAGGCAATGTCTTGGCCTCGCTGGACAGGGCGGTCAGCGGTAAGGTGCATATTACCGCTGACTCATGGTCCAGCAGGCATGGACAGGGACGTTACCTTTCTTTCACGGCCCATTGGGTGACTCTTTTGGCAGCTGGGAAGGATGCAGGACAAGGTGCAGTAGTGTTGGAGGTTGTTCCGCCACCCCGCCTCCAAAATGCTACTACTGGTGATTCTGACACACCTCTCTCCTCCACCCCCTCCTCTTCTTCTTCCTCCACGGCCTCTTCCTGTACTTTGTCCTCTGAACCAGCGGTGCTCCGTAGGAGTTCAAGGGGCTACGCAAGTACGCAGGAAAAAATATGCCATACGGTGCTTAAGCTGGTGTGCTTGGGGGCCAGGAGCCACACTGGGGCAGAGATTCTGTCAGCTCTGCAGGGGCAGGCTCAGAGGTGGTTGACGCCACACCAGCTTAAGCCAGAAATGGTGGTTTCCGACAATGGCACCATCCTCCTCTCCGCCCTCTGACAGGGACAGCTGACCCATGTGCCCTGTGTGGCTCACATCCTTAACTTGGTGGTTCAGCAGTTCTTGGGCAGGTACCTGGGCTTACAGGATGTCCAGAGGCAGACCAGGAAAGTCTGTGTGCATTTCCGACGATTATATAATGCCAGTGCTTGACTGGCTGACCTGCAAAAGGAATTTAACCTGCCCAAGAACCGCCTAATCTGTGACATGCCCACCAGGTGGAACTCAACATTGGCCATGCTGCAGCGCTGGACACGCAGCAGAGGGCCATCAATGAGTATCTGTGCCAATATGGCACCAGGACAGGGTCAGGGGAGTCCCCATGCATGATCAGGAATGCATACACTGTCCTGTCACCATTTGAGTAGGCCACGAAGATGGGGAGCAGTGACCGTGCATGCATCAGTGACACTGTCCCTCTTGTCCACCTGTTGGAGCACACGCTGCGTGGAATAATGGACAGGGCACTTGAGGCAGAACAGAGGGAGGACCCGCAGTGTCAATCCTGTCAGTTGTGAGCGGACGTGTGTGTCGCAGGAGCTCCTGCCTTCCATGGCACATCCAGTGTTTCTTCCCCCATACAGGGGCTGCCTAACAGGCTACGGCCCTATCCCTGCACAGCTGCTCCCAGAGCGGAGCACAGCCGCCATCGGAACCGTCACCGCCGCCATCCCGGCCGCCATTCGCCAGTGACCGGCAGGACAGTGGGTGGCTGAGGCCTAGTTCCGGCCGCCTCCACCTCAGCATCGCCCCCCCTCACCCCCATCCTTTGCAGGCACGCCTGTCTCCCCCGCATCGGAGATCCCCCAGTCGGCAGCAGACCCGTAGCCGCAACTACCACCTCCTGTCTTTGTTAGGACAGCGCGCGGCTCCAGCATAACTTCCAGCCGCGGCGGCCATCTTGGTACACCTGCCCGGCCCTTAGCACTCTCCTGACCCAGCCTAGGCACCAGGGGCCATCTTGGTACACCTGGGCCTATATCTACTAGGACCCTAACAGTAACAACAGAAGTACAAGCAGCAAATATACCTGCTAATACAATCATTGTCATCTTGTCCTCATTCTCAGCACCATCATCATCCTCCTCATCTTCATCCTCATCATCATCACCAGCACCCTCATCAGCCGCACCCTCATCATCATCTGCATCCTCTTTCTCATCATCATCCTCATCATCCTTATCCGCATCCTCAGCTGCATCTACATCATCATCATCCTCATCCTCTTCTCAGCATCATCACCAGTTGTCCTGGCAAACCTGAAAACTAGGTAAGTATACCGGGCTCCTCCATTAGCTAGCTGATCCAGGGCAACCCGATCGCCTCTAGAGGGATCAGGAAGGAATTTTTTCCCCCGCTGTAGCACTATTGGCCCGTGCTTGGCTGGGGTTTTTCGCCTTCCTCTGGATCAACGGGGGGGTTAGATAGTTGGGATCATCGCCGTCTTCACCAGGACCATCATCCCTATCACCATCATCCCTATCACCATCATCATTCATCTTTATCCTATCATCATCATCATCCTCTTCTCAGGACCATCATTAGTCGTCCATCAAATCTGATAACCAGGTAAGTATATCAGGCTCCTTCCATTAGCGGGAAGGCTCAGGGCAGCTTCAACCGCCTCCAGGGTTCAGGAAGGAATCATCATCATTAGGATCATCATCATCATTGGATCATCATCATCATTGGATCATTATCATCAGTTGGATCATCATCACCACCATCGGATCATTGGATCATCACTATCGGATCATCATTATTGGATCATCATCATCATGGTCAACATCAAACACCAATTTCAAGCTTTAGCACACCTCAGCAGCTTCTCATCGCATCGCTCATCATCATCATTATCCTCAACATCAAAGCCATCAGGATCATCATCATTATCTACCTCAACATCATCTCATCGCTTCAACAGTATCAGCACGTTCTCAACATGGGCAACATTAAATACTCAGCTGACACCATTCGAAGCCTAAAGAACTTCACCACTACACTACCGACGCCCATCCAAAAAAGACTACAAAAAGAACAAATCCAATTAGTCAACTATCAACAGGAAAAAAACATTCAAGCACCACGGCAACTACAACATCTATCAAGTGCCCTAATCAACACCAGATCGTCAGTCAAACACAGACAGGAAATCCATGATTTCATCACTCAACACAACATAGCCAGCTTTCCGTGATGAAGAGGCAGTCTAACACCCGACTGCAATACCATCCTAGCAGAACTAGTGCCGGAGAACTACTGCATCCTAACTGAGCATAGAACAGGACAAAGAGGAGGAGGCCTAGCAGTAATTTACAAGGACCACCTTACGTTCATCTAACCAACTCTACAGAACGCATTGCCTTTCATGGAAATCATCAGTGAACAGGACCTACGTTATCACTCCTATGCAGATGACACCCAACTTTACTTTCGCATCAACAACAAAAAAGATCAATATTACGGACTGGAAAAATGCCTTACATTGATCAACAATTGGATGACAGAGAGCTCCCTCAAGCTTAATGTATCCAAAACAGAACTGCTCATTTTCCACGCTAACCGAAAGGAAAACACCAGGCCCACATCGACGCCACCCACCATCCTTGGACAAAACATAACCCCAAGCACCAAAGTTAAAAGCCTGGGAGTCATCTTTGACTCAGACATGACTATGGACGTATAAATAGGATCAGTAGTCAGCGGATCTCACCACCTTCTCCGCCTGGTACAAAGACTCATCCCCTTCATCCCGGAAAAAGACAGAGCAGTAGTAGTCGGAACCATCATCAATTCCCAGCTGGACTACGCTAACTCCCTTTTACCTAGGACTACCTAAATACCAGATTGCACGTCTACAAGTCATCCAAAACACAGCGGCCAGACTGGTAACAGGGAAAAAACCCTGGGAATCAATCACACCATCCCTGAGAAGCCTCCACTGGCTATCCGTAAAGGATTGGGTCACATTCAAGACCCTTTGCCTCACCCACAAATGTGCACAAGGAAAGGCAACTCAATATTTATGCGAGAAAATAAAACACTACTCGCGACCTTCGATCAACCAACCAAAACCTCCTCCATATCCCCAAGACGCGCTACAAAGCCAAGGGAGAATGAAGGTTTGCTGTCCAAGGACGGAGGCTATGGAATGCGCTACCCACGAACATCCGCATGGAAGAAAACCATGGGGCCTTCCGGAAAAAACTAAAGACCCACCTCTTCTAAGGATCTCAACGACACTGGATGCCAAACGCCTTGAGGTGATTTAGTTCGCAATTGCAGCGCTATACAAGTTCTCTCTCACTCACTCAGGAAGAGGACTTCCTTACCTCTCAAGGCCCCCTTTATCCAGACAGTGTTCCTGCTGGCCTACCTATCACACAGGAAGATGACGAGGAGGAGAAGGAGGAGGAGGATTGTGTCAGCAGGGAGATGGAGCCTAGCACTCAGCATCAGCAGCAGTCTGGAAGGGATCATTTACAGTCCTCAGAAACCCATGGACTTGTACGTGGCTGGGAGGAGGTGGCTGCGGATCATGTCGTCCTCAGTGACCCAGAGGTCTCCACACTGAATGCCTCAGCAAACCTACGCTGCATGGCCTCCCTGATCCTGCAAAGCCTGCGGAAGGATCCTCGTATTCGTGCTATCAAGGAGAGGGATCATTACTGGCTGGCAACCCTCCTTGATCCACCTTACAAGGGAAAGGTTGCAGACCTTATCTTGCCGGCGCAGAGGGATCAGAGGATGAAACATCTTCGTGAGGCCTTGCAGAAAGGTCTGTGCAACGCGTTCCCAGAGACTGGGAGGTTTCAAATTCCTGGAGAAGGTGTTGCTGAGGCTCCGGTCAGTCAAAGAAAGAGCGGTGGAGAAGGTGGCCGTCTGACCGATGCGTTCAGACAATTTTTTTAGTCCACAGCCCCAAGGTATGATCGGTTCCAGCAACCATCGCCAGCGTCTGTTTTACATGGAGCAAGAATACCTAGGGGCAAGATCAGACTTGGACACTTTTCCCACCAAAAATCCTCTGGGTTACTGGGTCTTGAGGATAGATCACTGGCTAGAGCTTGCACAGTATGCAATTGAGCTACTGGCCTGTCCTGCATCCAGCGTTCTTTCGGAACGCACATTCAGTGCTGCTGGAGGCTTTGTAACCGATCATAGGGTGCGTCTGTCCACCGACTCGGTCGATCGACTGACCTTCATAAAAATGAATCAGTCTTGGATCACCACCACCTACCAAGCACCTGATGCTGATGTAACTGAAGAATTTTTTTAAATGTCAGATCCCTTCAAGACTGCCTATGCTGATGCTGAGTGAATATCCTGTTATGCTGAGTGACTATCCTCTTCCTCCTCAATGAACATGCTGATAGCTTGTAAGAACATTTTTGGTTCTGGGCACCGCCACCAGTGGCTAAGGCCCAATTTTTCAGTCCCTGTTTGACAGGGGCGTGTATTACAATTTTTGATGCAATACTTTTCAGCAGGGCTCATTCCTGCGTTCCAACTCGAGTATCTGTGAGGGGTTGCAGTGTTTTGGCACCAGTGCCTAATGCCCAATTTTCAGCCGTGTAATTACAAACTTTGATGCAATACTTTGCAGCAGGGCTCATTCCTGCACTCCAACTAGAGCAGGGGTTCTGAACCTAGGGGTCAAATGATGATTTGCCAGGGGTCACCGAATCCTGGGCTGTTCCTGAAGCCCACGCTGCTCTCCCAGCATTTTCGCGGCCGCTCAGCTGGGCTGTTCCTGGAGCCCACGGCCGCCCACGCAGCCTTTTCGCAGCCTCCCATTCAGTTTACAGCTGGGGGACAGAGACTAGAGGTCAGCATACTGGTGTGAAATGGGAGGGGCTGGAGGAGACCCTATCTCCTGATTTTGGTATAGGTGTCACTGCTACGAGACACCACACAGTCAGTAACACTACCTGTGATTATAGTGGCCAGGACTGCCACTCATCCCAACTCCCCGCCAGGACTGCCATTCATCCCAACTCCCCGCCAGGACTGCCACTCATCCCATTCACCCCACCAAGTAGTAAGAGAAGGAATAAAAATAGAGAATACATGGAAGGGAGAGGAAAAGAGGGGTTGGAACAAAGAAAAGGGGAGAGAAAGAACAAGAAAGATGTCTAGAGAGAGGGATGGGGGGAAAAAAACAAGAAATTAGCATAGAGAGAGATAAAAGGGAAAGAAAGGAGAACTAAAAGAAAGAGTGGTACATCCCAAAATGTACCATAAGGTGTTTTAGTACTGTACGAGTGGAAGGGAGCGATAAATGTTGTGACAGCAGGAAGGTAAAGTCACCTGGTTGCATCCAGGGGGGTAGATATATTTCGCCCAGATTCAGGCTTTACGCCGACTTATACAACTAGGTGGAGAGTTGTATAAGGCTAGTGGGCTCATGGATGACTCATACCTCTAGGGAGAGGGCTGGGCGTCGTGCAGACAGGGAGTTGATGAGGCCAGCTGAAGCTTGTCAGCTCATTTAGGCCTCTATAAGAACTCCCAGCTTCATTAGATGTTAGCTCATGCCTGGAACCAGACCTGTGTGGACTGTCTAGGGAGAGTGAACCCCTGTACGGTGAGACAAAGCCTGTGTGGCTATTTGCTTGGACATTTAAAACCAGGGACTTAGGGACTAGGACAGCACTAGGCTGATCCCAGTTGTTAGTTAGGAAACCTGTATGTTTAGTCAGAGGTCAACTTGACCAGGATTTATTTTGGTTATGTTTCTTTTGCTTTGCTGTGTTTTGTCACTGTAAATAGAAAATAAACCGCACCTTTTTTTGATTTTGAAAACCACAACCTCCGTTTGCTGGGCCTGTTTTGTGTGGGGAGCCCATCCCGGGGGTCACACACACCCGCTGCCGAGCTAACCCCCTCACAGTTGGTGGAGAATGCGGGCAGTTTTTTTTTAAGCCAGCATGGAGGAGATACTGAAGCAGCTGGCTCTAGCAAATGCCAATCAACAGCAGACAAATGCAGGTTTGCAAAGGAGCCTTGCAGCCCAGCAGCAGACAAACGCAACTTTGCAACAGAGTCTGGAGGCTCAGCAACGAGCCCAGCAGCAATCTGAGGCCCGCTTCATAGACCTGTTGCAGAAGCAAGAGCAGAGACTACAACAACAGATGGAAGCAGTAATGCAGCAACGTCCGCAGACCAGTGAGGAAAGCCGTCCCACTAATACCGCGTCCTTTGGGGTGAGTCGTTTATTGACAAAAATGACTGGAGAGGATGATCCAGAGGTATTTTTGACCACATTTGAAAGGACCGCTGAAAGAGAAAGGTGGCCTGAGGAGCAGTGGGCTGGACTGGTGGCTCCTCTGTTAACTGGTGAATCGCAGAAAGCTTACTATGACCTAGAGCCTAACCAAGCAAAAGACTATGTAATGCTAAAAGCTGAAATATTGGCAAGGCTGGGTGTCACCCAGGCTGTCCGGGCTCAGCGTGTGCATAACTGGACTTTCCAGCTTGGAAAACCCCCCAGGTCTCAAATGTATGATCTCATTCACCTGAGCAGAAAGTGGCTACAGCCAGAGACTTTGTCCGCACCGAAGATTGTGGAACGTGTTGTAATGGATCGGTTTTTGAGAGCTCTTCCTACTGCCATCCAAAAGTGGGTAAGCCATGGAGACCCAGAGACGGCCGATGGTCTTGTGGATCGTGTGGAGAAATACTTGGCTACAGAGAACCTGACGGCCTCTTCCAGAGACACTCGGACTTTCCACCCTAAGACCAGACCATCCCCAGGGGCGGATAAGAGGATTCCAAGGGGTGAGGGTGGAGAGAGTGAGAGGGTGGGAGCTCTACCCCAAGTTTGGCGAGAACAGCCTGGGAAATCAGCGGCTCAAGAGGCGGCAAGAAGGATCGTTTGCTACCGCTGCCGGCAAGCGGGACATATTGCAGCCAATTGCCCGGTTGTGGAGGAACCCATGCAGTGTGACTTTCTGACGGGCAGACGTCAGTCGCTGTGTGCGACAGTCGCATGCACTGCCATTCGAGGAACTGAGAAACATTTATGCAAAATGTGTGTTAATGGTAGAAATGTTGTGGTATTGCTGGATTCAGGTAGCCTTGTGACCCTGATAAAGGCTGAGTTAGTTAAAACAGAGGTCATCTGGGGACAGAGAAAACCCGAGAGAGGGTATTACAGAGATTCTATTGGCCGGGGGTGATGAAGGACGTAGAAAATTATTGTTCCTCCTGCCCTGTGTGTCAGAGGTTGGCCCCGATGCCACATTTCCGTAGCCCGCTGGTCCCTCTACCCATCATTGAGGTCCCGTTTGAGAGGATCGCCATGGATTTGGTAGGTCCTATAATCAAGTCCACTAGGGGGCACCAGTACATATTAGTTATAATGGACTATGCCACCCGTTATCCAGAAGCGATCCCTCTCCGAAATACCTCGGCCAAAACCATAGCCAAAGAGCTATCTCTTGTTTTTAGCCGGGTGGGTATTTGTAAAGAACTGCTTACGGACCAAGGTACACCCTTTATGTCCCGGGTTATGAAAGAGCTGTGTAAATTGTTCAAAGTGACGCAATTGCGTACGTCTGTGTATCACCCCCAAACCGATGGGCTGGTTGAAAGATTCAACAAAACCCTAAAACAAATGTTGAAGAAAGTGGTGGATAGAGATGGAAAGGATTGGGACTGTTTACTTCCTTATTTGATGTTTGCTATTAGGGAGGTGCCCCAATCCTCTACGGGATTCTCCCCCTTTGAGTTACTGTATGGGAGACACCCAAGAGGGCTGTTGGATATTGCCAAGGAAACTTGGGAAAGTGAGGGTTCTCCCCACAGGAGTGTGATTGAGCATGTCGCCCTGATGCAAGATCGAATTGCACAGGTAATGCCCATCGTGAAGGAACATTTGGCCCAAGCGCAGTTGGCACAGCAGAGAGTGTACAACCGTGGAGCCAAGACCCGTACCTTTTCCCCGGGGGATAGGATATTGGTACTTGTCCCTACGGTTGAAAGTAAATTCCTTGCCAAATGGCAAGGCCCCTACGAGATAATGGAAAAAGTGAGCGAAGTGAATTACAAGGTCAGACAACCAGGAAGGCGAAAGCCCGAACAGATCTATCACGTTAATCTGTTGAAAGCCTGGAGGGATAGAGAGTCCCTAGTCGCAGACACTTGGTCACCAGCTCAAACTGGTTGCGTGATTCCTGAGGTTGGAATAGCAGCCACCTTGTCACAACCCCAACAACAGGAGGTTAAGGAGTTTGTGCTTCGCAACAAGGAGGTATTCTCTGAGCTGCCGGGACAAACATCTGGGGTAGAGCATGACATCATTACCCCGCCCGGTGAAAGGGTGAAGTTAAAACCCTATCGGATCCCAGAGGCTCGACGGGAGGCAATACGGGAGGAAGTACAGAAAATGCTGAACTTAGGGGTGATAGAGGAGTCCCAAAGTGATTGGTCTAGTCCCATCGTGTTGGTGCCTAAACCGGATGAGAGCTGGCGATTTTGTAACGATTTTCGTCAGTTGAACAAAGTTACAAAATTTGACACCTACCCCATGCCACGTATAGATGAGTTGATCGACCGGCTGGGAACAGCCCGATACATGACGACTCTTGACCTCACAAAAGGGTATTGGCAAATCCCCCTGGCCAAGTCGGCCAAAGAGAAAACCGCATTTGTAACCCCAGACGGGGCGTTCCAATATAAAAGAATGCCGTTCGGGTTACAGAATGCGCCGGCCACATTCCAGCGGAAAATGGACCAGATGCTGAGGCCCCATCGGAAGTATGCTGCGGCTTACCTGGATGACGTAATTGTCCATAGCACAGATTGGGCCTCACATCTGCCAAAAGTGCAAGCAGTCCTGGACTCTGTTCGGGAAGCGGGGTTTACGGCTAACCCCAAGAAGTGTACCATTGGGCAGGAGGAGGCCAAATATCTTGGGTACACCATTGGGAGGGGAGTAATAAAACCCCAACTCAACAAAGTCGAGGCCATCCAGAGTTGGCCACGTCCCAACAGCAAGAAGCAGGTACGAGCCTTTCTGGGAATCGCTGGGTATTATCGGCGATTCATTCCCCACTTTGCTTCTAAGGCTGTGCCCCTAACCAACCTGACGAAGGGGAAAGGGTCGGTCATGATTAAATGGACCCCCGAGGCTGAGGCAGCATTCCAATTCTTGAAACAAGCCTTATGTAGCCAGCCAGTGTTGTACTCACCCGACTTCTCTAAAGACTTTGTCGTACAAAGTGATGCGTCAGATGTGGGGTTAGGAGCAGTATTGTCCCAGGTCTGGAACGGGGAAGAGCACCCAGTCATTTACCTCAGCAGGAAGTTGAAGTCCCATGAGGTAAATTACGCCACCGTTGAAAAGGAGTGTTTAGCGGTGAAGTGGGCTCTAGATTCCCTTCGGTACTACCTGCTAGGTAGGCACTTTGACATGGTTACGGATCACGCTCCGTTAAAGTGGATGGCTCAAAACAAGGAAACAAATAGAAGAGTGAATAGGTGGTTCCTGGCCCTCCAGGAATTCAACTTCACAGTAAAGCATCGCCCTGGCGTTCAAATGGGGAATGTGGATGCTTTGTCTCGAGTACATGAATGCCTGATTGCTGGTGTTCCAACCCCGAGGTTAAAACAAGAGGGGGGGGTATGTGACAGCAGGAAGGTAAAGTCACCTGGTTGCATCCAGGGGGGTAGATATATTTCGCCCAGATTCAGGCTTTACGCCGACTTATACAACTAGGTGGAGAGTTGTATAAGGCTAGTGGGCTCATGGATGACTCATACCTCTAGGGAGAGGGCTGGGCGTCGTGCAGACAGGGAGTTGATGAGGCCAGCTGAAGCTTGTCAGCTCATTTAGGCCTCTATAAGAACTCCCAGCTTCATTAGATGTTAGCTCATGCCTGGAACCAGACCTGTGTGGACTGTCTAGGGAGAGTGAACCCCTGTACGGTGAGACAAAGCCTGTGTGGCTATTTGCTTGGACATTTAAAACCAGGGACTTAGGGACTAGGACAGCACTAGGCTGATCCCAGTTGTTAGTTAGGAAACCTGTATGTTTAGTCAGAGGTCAACTTGACCAGGATTTATTTTGGTTATGTTTCTTTTGCTTTGCTGTGTTTTGTCACTGTAAATAGAAAATAAACCGCACCTTTTTTTGATTTTGAAAACCACAACCTCCGTTTGCTGGGCCTGTTTTGTGTGGGGAGCCCATCCCGGGGGTCACACACACCCGCTGCCGAGCTAACCCCCTCACAATGTCCATGGGTTAGGGGCGCAAATTACTTGTCATGCCTTGAGTGCTGACATCCCATGAAGGGAAAATGTACCGCTCGAAGGTTCCAGGTTCATTCAATTAGCTCCCGCCCTGCTCCACTTCCAGGTGCTGGCTATGCTCTGATGCTTGAGGAGAAGAAGTGATCTGGACTGCCGCACTCTGGTTAAACGTTTTATTTAATGAAGAAAATTAAAATGCCAAAAAATCCAAAAATAAATAAATAAACAATCCATCCAAAGACAATCGAAGGTGAAGGGACATGCAGGGTGACAGCTAACGCGTTTCACATCAGGGTGTGATGCTTACTCATAGCTAAAGTGTAAATGACCAAAACTGTGTATATAAAGTGATCTGAAAAACCTCTCAACCAATGAGAGCTGTTGAACACAGTGGTAGAATATTAGGCACTAATTTAGGTCTATTACACTCCGTGTTTGTGAAGCACCTGTTAAATGCCAAAACCATTAATGAGAATTGGCACGTAAGATCTTACACATATGTGTAGAATGCATAAAGGTATGTGTAAGCTAAGTGAAAAGGAGTAAAAACTCCAAATCAAAAAAGATATAAGATATATATGTGACTGCTTATCGCAGGACAAGTGCTTTGAAACATTTGTTTTATCTATAACGTGAACAACTATATATGACACGTGTATGGTGCATCCAAAATAGGGATGCTATAATGGAATAAAGAACAAAAACAAAACAAAACACAACAAAGCCCCCAAGGTGCATGAGTAGTGTAAGTTGAAAATAGTGGAAACTGGTCGGAACCAAAAAAAGGTGAGCTGTACATAAATCTTAATATTGGCATTGAATTCATAATAAATAAAATAGATATGAATATGAATATAAATATCTAAAATCATAAATAATGAAAAAGATGAAAACAATAATAATAATAATGATGATTCTTTTTGTATACAAAAACCTAAATATTCCAAAAACTAAATACAACTAGATACTAAACATAAAACCACAAAGAGTTAATGTTGTTGAGATGTATGTTAAAAATATGTGTGTAATTGTTATTGCACTATAGATAAAAATTTATTCATCCTGTGTAACCATTCTGCATGTCTATTTGAGGAGGGGCAAGATTATTAAAGTGTATATGTTGATCAATATATGTATCTGGTATTGATGCTATAAGACATAAATTATGCTAACCTCCAAAAAGGCATGCAGATGTAGTGGATGAATATGGAGGCGAACCCTACTAGCAATGTACGTACATGTGGATGATTGAATCGAAACACACGCATATATTTGGTATATGTGCAAGTTATCGTTTACTTGTTCTATTTAATAAAATTCAAATTTGATTAGATTATTTAATTCTCATCTAATTTTGTTTTTATTTTTATATTTTATTGTTATTTCTTATTTATTGTTTTGGTTTTGAACACACACATAAATACTGTATATGAACTTTTTTAGTTTATAACATGCCTATCCAGTGGCAAAATGTATCAAAAATACATATACAGTATTGTGTGTGTTAAATGGCTGGGATCAGCTATAACCAAAGCCATATTAAAAAAAAAAAAAAAAGCAAGAAAAAAGAGAGGAGGATTCCACTGTATATGAGGATTAGGCAAAAAATGGAAAACAACAGAAGGAAAAACTAGACGATGGTAATGTCCTGTATTAGTAAATCAATTAATTAGTACCAATATTTTAATTCTTAATTTTAATTTTAATATGGTTCAATTTTATACTTGATTGAATAAGAGTTTTTGAGCAGGGCATGGATTCAAGGGTGGAGCCCAGGTGTGGAAAAAAATTCACACATGGGCCTCATCACTTCAATCGGGTGATGCAGTGAGCTCCAAGACAACAAAGTAACAGGATAGAAATGCCACGACCATAGTCTATATGACTGTCATATGCATAATATCATAAGTGTATGAAACTGGTGTGGCATTTAAATACTGTAAAACTGTGGAATGCGCAATGAGCCTTGTATACAAGAATAAACACCTTAGATGATTTACAAAAAGGTGGCTGCAGCGGACAGCGAGTGCGGTGGAAAACAAAAAAGGGAAAAAATGACCAAAAAATGATGGATTAATAAGTTAATAAAAGTGGGAAATGTCCCACTCAAAATTCAATCCAGAAGGTCGTCTGGTATTTAGAATAAAAATCCACCGCACTTCTTGTCTGCACAGGAGGTTAAACTTATCGCCTCCTCTCAAAGGTCTTGCAATTTTCTCTAGACCTTGTATAACTAAACTGGAAGTGTCCTTGTTATGAGCTACATTCCAGTGTCGCGCTACATTTGTTGTGTGTTTTTTGTCGATATCATAGAGATGATCGTATAGACGATCTTTTAATCTCCTGGTTGTCCTGCCTACATATTGGATTGAACATAAGTTGCATGTAATAACATAACAACATATCGTGTGTTGCAATTAATAAAAGAATGCAGCTTGTTGACTTTTCCTGTAGACTTGGAGGTGACAGTGTCACCCCTCTGTATAAATGGGCAGTAAACACAATTATGACCGCCACATTTAAAAGTGCCTTTGAACGAAAGCCAATTCGCAGGGGTGTTTTTGGTGGAAAAAAGGCTGGGTGACAAAAGACTGCCTAGAGAAGGTGCCCTCCTAGATACTGTACGGATCCCTTTTTTAAGAATTTCGCCATATATTGGATCGTGTGACAGAATCGGGAGGTATTTTGTAACTATATGTTTTACTTTATGATATTCCATACTGTATGGGGTAGAGAAGGTAGGAACAAAGTTGTCTACCCTATTGTTTCTATTGTTATATTGATTTACACTCATATTTTTAACCCTGCCACGTTTATGTGCATGGGTGGATTTTTTTGAGAGCAAAATGTCTCGCGTGCTGACATCCCATGGTACAACAATAATTTGACTGTTAGGGGTCCCCACAACTTGGGAAATTTTATCAAGGGGTCACAACACTAGAAAGGTTGAGAACCACTGAACTAGAGTATCTGTGAGGGGTTGCAGTGCTGTGGCACCAGTGCCTAAGGCCCAATTTTTCAGCCCCTGTTTAACAGGGGCGTGTAATTAAAATTTTTGCTGCAATACTTTACAGCAGGGCTCATTCCTGCGCTCCAACTAGTGTATTTGTGAGGGGTTGCAGTGTTGTGGCACCAATGCCTAAGGCCCAATTTTTCTGCCCCTGTTCAACAGGGACATGTAATTACAATTCTTGATCTAATATTTCACAGCAGGGCCCATTCCTGCGCCCACCAAGAGTAACTGTGAGGGCTTACAGTGTTGTGGCAACACCAGCACCACCACCAAAGGCCCAATTTTTCAGCCCCTGTTCAACAGGGGCATGTAATTACAATTCTTGATATAATATTTCACAGCAGGGCCCGTTCTAGCGCCCCCCCAAGAGTAACTGTGAGGGCTTACAGTGTTGTGGCAACACCAACACCTAAGGCCCAAATTTCTGCAGAGTATATAGGGCAGGCCCCTACTTTCAAACATCCAACTCACAAACAACTCCTACTTGCAAACGGAAGGATACAACAGGAAGTGAAAGGAAATCTACCCCTAGGAAGGGAAATTCTCTCCTGTAAGAGTTAATATGGGAAAAATGTGTCTCCACTCCACTGATGCTTTATCACCAATCCTTGTTTCACTAAAAACCCGAAATTTTCAAGAAACAATTGTCATTGGGACGGAAAGTGAGGTGAAATGTTCTGAACAGGGGCACAGACAGCAAAACAAATGTTACAGGGGTGATAACCCTTCCCTATGTTTTCAAATAAGCTTAAAAATTGATTTTTTTGGCTGGAGCTACACTTAAAAAATGTACCAGTTCCAAATTACAAAAAGATTCTACTTAAGAACAAACCTACAGTCCCTGTCTTGTTTGCAACGCCTGTATACTGCTGTTCAGAGTATATAGGGCCTGGGGGCCCCATGCCTTTCCTTTTTTTAATTTGAGTGCAGGGTTCCCCTTAATATCCATACAAGACCCAAAGGGGCTGGTAATGGGCTGGGAGGGGGGGACCCATGCCATTTTTCTAAATGATTTTCATCCATATTGCCGGGACCAGACATTACATTAAAGCCGCAAGCTGTTTTAAATGACTTTTTTTCCTTTAGAATTGTCATTTTGTGCAGGGACAGTTCTAAACACGGGAAACACGTGGCACTTCACAGGCATACTTTAGACACCCCCCAGGTAGGATATTTAACCACTTAACAACCACCTGCCGACAAATAACAGCGGCAGGGTGGTTGCTTAACTCTGGGAGGACGTTATATAACGTCCTCCCAGAATCGCGCTCCCGCGCGCCCCCTGGGGCGCGCACACGGGAAACTCCGTGACCGCCGGG
Source organism: Rana muscosa (assembly GCA_029206835.1). Lineage (NCBI taxonomy): Eukaryota > Metazoa > Chordata > Amphibia > Anura > Ranidae > Rana > Rana muscosa. The sequence continues at coordinate 395,178,409 of CM055118.1, forward strand.
TCCAGAGGACCCGGCGGATCACGAATCGCGGTAAATCGCCGCTGATAGCGGCCGTTTACCACGTGATCGCTCCGTCAAATGACGGAGCAATCACTTGTAAACAGACCGGCGTCATTTGATGACGCCGGTTCCTCCCTCCCCTCTCTGTACCGATCGGTACAGTGTGAGAGGGGAGGGGGAGGGAGCGGATGGCAGCAGCAGCACTGTGGGCTGGATCTGTGACAATTGCAGTCACAGATCCAGCCATCCATCCATCCCTGCTCAGCCATCCCTGTGCTATACCCTGCCAATACTCTGCAATACACCCTGCCAATACTCTGCAAAATACCCTGGTGCAATACTCTGCAATACCCTGGTGCAATACCCTGGTGCAATACTCTGCAATACCCTGGTGCAATACTCTGCAATACCCTGCGAAATACTCTGCAATACCCTGCGAAATACTCTGCAATACCCTGGTGCAATACTCTGCAATACCCTGGTGCAATACTCTGCAATACCCTGGTGCAATACTCTGCAATACCCTGGTGCAATACTCTGCAATACCCTGGTGCAATACTCTGCAATACCCTGCACAATACTCTGCAATACCCTGCACAATACTCTGCAATACCCTGCAAAATACTCTGCAATACCCTGCGCAATACTCTGCAAAATACTCTGCAATACCCTGCACAATACTCTGCAATACCCTGCACAATACTCTGCAATACCCTGCACAATACTCTGCAATACCCTCCACAATACTCTGCAATACCCTCCACAATACTCTGCAATACCTTCCACAATACTCTGCAATACCCTCCACAATACCCTGTGCAATACCCTCCACAATACCCTGTGCAATACCCGTGCAATACCCTGTGCAATACCCGTGCAATACCCTGCCATACACCGCAATACCCTGCCATACACCGCAATACTCCGCAATGCCCTGCAATACTCCGCAATGCCCGGCAATACTCCGCAATGCCCGGCAATACTCCGCAATGCCCGGCAATACTCCGCAATGCCCGGCAATACTCTGCAATAACCACTTCCCGCCCTCCGGCCGTCATATGACGTCCTTGACTTTGTGCGGGGATATCTGAATGATGCCTGCAGCTACAGGCATCATTCAGATATCGGCTTTTTCAGCCGGCGATTCCCTACACCATAAGAACAATCATAGCGGCTGTTCCGCCACTTGATCATTCTTACGGGAGGCGAGAGGGGATGTCCCCCCCCGCCACCCTCCGGTGCTTCTACCGACTCACCGCTACGATCAAAGCCAGGATTGTTGTTTTTTTTTTGTATTTTTTTCAGGCTTCCCAGCCTAGAGGTGAGATGTGGGGTCTTATTGACACCCCCCCCCCCCATATCTCACTGTAAAGATATTCCTATTACAAGGGATGTTTACGTTCCTTGTAATAGGTATATAAGTGATCAAAAAAATGTTTAGGGCGGAAAAACATGTCAAACTAAAATAAATAAAGTAAAATGAAGAATAAATTTTTTTTTTTTTTTTTAAAGCGCCCCTGTCCCCGTGAGCTCGCATACAGAAGCGAACGCATACGTAAGCCCCGCCCACATATGAAAACGGTTTTCAAACCACACATGTGAGGTATCTCTGCGAACGTTAGAGCGAGAGCAATCATTTTGGCCCTAGACCTCCTCTGTAACTCAAAACATGTAACCAGTAAAAATATTTAAAGCGTCGCCTATGGGGATTTTTTAAGTAGCGAAGTTTGGCGCCATTCCACGAGTGTGTGCAATTTTTAAGGGCGACATGTTAGGTATCTATTTACTCGGCGTAACTTCATCTTTCACATTATGCAAAAACATTGGGCTAACTTTACTGTTTTTTTTTTTTTTAAGCACAAAACATTTTTTTTCCGTAAAAAACGCGTTAAAAAAATTGCTGCTCAAATATCGTGCGAGATAAAAAGTTGCAACAACCACCATTATATTCTCGAAGGTCTTTGCTAAAAAAACATATATATATAATGTTTTGGGGTTCTATGTAATTTTCTAGCAAATAAATGATGATTTTTACATGTAAGAGAGAAATGTCAGAATTGGCCTGGGTGCTCCAGAACGCCTGAAGGTGCTCCCTGCATGTTGGGCCTCTGTATGTGGCCACGCTGTGTAAAAGTCTCACACATGTGGTATCGCCATACTCGGGAGTAATAGCAGAATGTGTTTTGGGGTGTAATTTGTGGAATGCATATGCTGTGTGTGAGAAATAACCTGCTAATATGACAATTTTGTGAAAAAAAAAAAAGAGAAAAAAAAAATCTTGATTTTGCAAAGAATTGTGGGAAAAAATGACAACTTCAAAAAACTCACAATGCCTCTTTCTGAATACCTTGGAATGTCTTCTTTCCAAAAAGGGGTCATTTGGGGGGTATTTGTACTTTTCCGGCATGTTAGGGTCTCAAGAATTGAGATAGGCCGTCAGTACTTCAGGTGTGATCAATTTTCAGATATTGGCACCATAGCTTGTGGACTCTATAACTTTCACAAAGACCAAATAATATACACCAATTTGTACTTATTTTTACCAAAGATATGTAGCAGTATAAATTTTGGCCAAAATTTATGAAGAAAAAATAGTAATTTGCAAAATTTTATAACAGAAACGAAAAAAAAATCATTTTTTTACAAAATTTTCAGTCTTTTTTCTCTTATAGCGCAAAAAATAAAAAACCCAACAGTGATTAAATACCACCAAAAGAAAGCTCTATTTGTGTGAAAAAAAGGACAAAAATTTCATATGGGTACAGTGTTGTATGACTGAGTAATTGTCATTCAAAATGTGAGAGCACCGAAAGCTGAAAATTGGTCTGGTTATTAAGGGGGTTTAAGTGCCCAGTGGTCAAGTGGTTAAAGGAATATTTCACTATTTTTTTCACTTTAAGCATCAATAAAATCACTGGTTCCGAAAAAATGGCTGTTTTTTTAAACTTTTTTTTGCATTGATACATGTCCCCTGGGGCAGGACCCGGGTCCCCAAACCCTTTTTAGGACAATAACTTGCATATTAGCTGTTAAAATTCACACTTTTGATTTCAAACGTTCGAGTTCCATAGACTTCAACGGGGTTCTAAAGTTTGCGTGAACTTTCGGTCTGTTCGCAGGTTCTGGTGCGACACTAACCGGGGGGTGTTCAGCTCATCCCTAATGTAAACGTGTAAGAAGCATTTCTTGCAATGTCTGAGATTATGGCTCTTTAGCCTATATAGGTTTATGTACTGTCTGTCTCAGAGATGTAGATGCTTGTCTTTTGAACCAAAATAAAAACATTGTTAATAAAAAAAAAATCCAGCAAAAGACCTAAAGGAGAAGAGAATTGCTTTCACCGTGGAAAAGATTAAGGTCTCTGTTGTTCTAATGGCCTACACAACGATCACTCTTGTGCCTCACCCTCTTTCCTCCGTATTACAAAATCTCGACTGGTTTCACCCATAAAACAAAAGGCAGATTTCCTCTTCCTGGTTCTCAGCTTAAAGTAAATATCAATAAACATTAAGTGACACATTTTTTGGGTTGTGGGCATCATAAAAGTATGAAATGGAACCTTCCTCATTGCTGACAGCCCCACCAAAACCACCCACGATCCTATGCAAATACTGACTTTCTGATGGTCAAGATTAGAATGGGCCTAGGTACATCAATAACTAGACATGTGCATTCGTTTTCGTCCGAATGCATTTTCATCCGAATTTCGGGGATTTTCGCGTTTGTTTTGACAAACGATAACGAATGTGCAGAGTCCGAAATCCGAAAGATCTCACATAAAAAATGCTTTATTTTTGTTTTGTTGCGACAACAGTTCAATATAGATAGAAGATTCGACATGACGGTGACAATAGCGATCTGTGTCTATCGAATCTGCGGTTGAATGTGCCTAACCTAACTCTGTTAGTTAGAGAGAGAAAAGAGTCAACATTATAGAGACATGAAGATTCGACGAAGCAGCTAAAAACATACGATCGCCACGAGCGGACATTTATGGTAAAATGTTCCGCCCATATGCTATAGAAGAATTCTAATGTTGGTTGACAAGTAATAATAATTAATAAATATAATTATTACTAGTCACACAAAATTTAGAATTCTACTATAGCTTGTGGGCGGAGCATTCGACTGGAAATGTAGGATTGCGGCGTCGTACAGTTTAGCTGCTCCGTCTAATCTTCTTAGAACATTCGACAGACACCATAAGCCTTCAATTGACAGATTCGACCTTAATTAATTCGGATTTTCGGACGAATGCATTTTGTAATGAAACAAAATAAATAAAAACGAATTTCGGGAGTAACTAAATAAATGTATTTTTCGGACGAAAACAAAATTCCGAAACGAAATATTTCAGTGTGCACATGTCTATCAATAACAGGTGATGGTACTTTGTAATTGCCATAGACTCATAAGTTGGTGGGTGCTACATTGTAGGATGGAGGAGTGGTATTTATCTGCCACTACCAGGTGTATTGTACAAAAAAAAGGTCCGTTGTGGATGGGGAAGACTGGAAGGACCTACTGTACGTATGGAATTACCCATCTCACGATTAGTTTCTGCTGGAGACCATCCAATCCCATTTAGAATCCTTCATAGGATATATCTCACCCCCAACGGCTGCACAGGATTTACCCCTCTGTTTCGTCGAGATGTTGGAGATATGTGACCGACCCAGCTGATTTTGCCCTCATATTTTGGCACTGTGCCTTGATTCAGGCATTTTGGACCGAATTTTCACGCTTAATTTTCACACTGACTACAATTCCAATCCCACATGTGTACAGTATATTGGGCCTGGTCCACCCTTTGCCACCTACTAGAGTGCTTAGAGTTCGATTAAGACTTCTATTTTATGCTAGAAAAGCCATAATGATGTAATGGAAATCCCCAGTGGCCCCCATTATTGGAAGCACCTAGTCAACTCAGCTATTCCACTCACATATGCCTCTAGGGGCTTCCCCAGGAAAAGCTCTAAGGTCTGGGATATTTGGCTTAATTCGACTTCTACCAACACCTCCTCAGGGGCGACCTCCTCACATCAGACCAAACTTGATTTTGGAACCCTCACAACTTTCTGCGGTTCCCTGCGGAGACGGCCTTGTGTGGTGTTATAGTTTGACACATGAATAGTATGGATCTCAAGTTGTGAGGGTGCGGTACCCTAGGAGAGGTCACTAGATATATCATTGTCTATATTACAGTCTGGCTTTCGCTCGCCTCGCAGAACTACACAGACAGTCCCCTTCTAAAACTCACTAATGATTTACTAACTGCTAAAACCAGAGGGCGCTACTCCATATTCTTACTACTAAACCTCTCTGCGCCCTTCAATACTGTTGACCATCAGCTCCTCCCCAATAAACTCCACTGCCTTGGCCTCCAAGAGTCTGCTCTATCCTGGTTCTCCTCTTCTTATCAGAGCACATCTTCAGTGTTACCTACAACTCTGTCTCCTCCTCTCCACTTCCTCTTCTCCATCTACAACTCCTCCCTTGGTCACTTGATAACCTCCCACGGCTTCCAATACCATCTCTACACCAATGACACACAAATCGATCTGTCTACTCCTCACCCCTTCAGTCTCCTCTCACATTACTAACTTACTAACTGACATATCAGCATTGATGTCACACCACTTCCTTAATCTAAATCTCTCTAAAACCGAGCTGATAATATCTCTCCTCCTGTGCCCTTCTCCATGACTTTCCCATCAAGGTCAATTATGCACCATCAATCCCTCCCCTCACACCAGGGTACTCGGTGTAATCCTAGACTCTGACCTGTCCTTTCAGACCCAAATTCAATCGTTGTCAGAAGCTTGTTGACTTCACCTCCATAACATCTCCAAAATCCACCCCTTTTTAACTAATGAAACCACCAAGCTCCTCATTCACTCCCATGTTATCTCTCGCCTTGACTATAGAAACTCCTTTCTCATTGGCCTACCTCTCCATAGGCTCCTCCCCTCTTCAGTCTATCATGAATGCTGCTTCCAGACTCCTCTACCTGACCCACCACTCAGTGTCCGCCACCCCTCTCCGCCAATCCCTCCATTGGCCCTCCATTCGGTGTCCACCACCCCTCTCTGCCAATCCCTCCATTTGCATCCCCTTAGTGTCCCCTACCCCTCTCTGATAATCTATCCACTGGCCTCCATTCAGTGTCCTCCACCTATCTCTGCCAATACCTCCACTGGCCTCCATTCAGTGTCCTCCACCCATCTCTGCCAATCCCTCCACTGGCCTCCATTCAGCATCCTCCACCCATCTCTGCCAATCCCTCAACTGGACTCCATTCAGTGTCCTCCACCCATCTCTGCCAATCCCTCCACTGGCATCCATTTAGTGTCCTCCATCCATTTCTGCCAATCCCTCCACTGGCCTCCATTCAGTGTCCTCCAACCATCTCTGCCAATCCCTCCACTGGCCTCCATTCAGTGTCCTCCACCCATCTCTGCCAATCCCTCCACTGGCCTCCATTCAGTGTTCTCCACCCCTCTCTGCCAATCCCTCCACTGGCATCCATTCAGTGTCCTCTACCCATCTCTGCCTATCTCTTCACAGGCCACCATTCAGTGTTCTCCACCCCTCTCTACCAATCCCTCCACTGCCTCCATTTAGTGTCCTCCACCCATCTCTGCCAATCCCTCCACTGGCCTCCATTCAGTGTCCTCTACCCCTCTCTGCCAATCCCTCCACTGGCCTCCATTCAGTGTCCTCTACCCATCTCTGCCTATCCCTTCACAGGCCACCATTCAGTGTCCTCCACCCCTCTCTACCAATCCCTCCACTGCCTCCATTCAGTGTCCTCCACCCATCTCTGCCAATCCCTCCACTGGCCACCATTCAGTGTCCTCCACCCATCTCTGCCAATCCCTCCACTGGCTTCCGATTGCCCAGTGAATTAAATTCAAAATACTAACTACAACATACAAAGCTACATCATTAAATTTGTTTGCACATATTACACAAACCATCCTCCCCGCTACTCCCAAGACCTACTGCTCTCAAGCTCCCTTGTCTCCTCCTCTCACACTTGTCTCCAGAACTTCTCCAGAGCCTCTCCCATCCTCTTGAACTCTCTATCTCAATCTGGCTATCTCCTACTCTGGCTGCCTTCAGGCAATCCCTGAAAACTCATCTCTTCCGGAAAGCCTATCACACCTCCAACTAATCTTTTATCACTTCCATTAGCTCATTCCCCACAGTTACAACCTTTTGTACCACCTGCCCCACCCTATTAGATTGTAAGCTCTTCTGAGCAGGGCCCTCTTAACTCTTTTGTATTTTATGGTATTGTAACTACTGTCCATCCCTTTTTATATTGTAAAGCGTTGCGCAAACTGTTGGCGCTTTATAAATCCTGTATAATAATAATAATAATCTTTCTGCCACCATCTAGTGTTCATGTTGTAGATTGTCATTTATCTGTCTGCCGCCATCTAGTGTTCATGTTGTAGATTGTCATTTATCTATCTGCCGCCATCTAGTGTCCATGTTGTAGATCAGGGGTGCCCAACCTTTTGAAGAGTGAGGGCCACTTAAGTGACTTGGTAACCGGTCGAGGGGCACAATGAAATGAAACAGCTACACTGCACCTGCGGATCAGTTTGAAGGCAGCCCAATGTAGCTAGTGTACCAGTGTAGAGAACAGATATGCCCATTGCTGTTTAATTGTAATTAAAAACTGATCTTAATCTTCACTTCCTCACGATTCCTGCAGGCTGCTGTCCCCCAGGCGGTTAAGGCTGGCGGCTGTTGCTGGCATTTCCCCTGGGTGAGTATGGCTGGCAGGTACTGCTGGTGAGTACTGCAGGCAGGTATCACTGGTGGGTCCCACTTGCGGGTATCGCTGGTGGCTATCACCAGCGGGTACTGCTGGCGGTTATCACTGGCATGTATCTCTGGTGGGTACTGCTGGCGGGTACTGCTGGCGGGTACCACTGGTGGGTACTGCTGGCAGGTATCACTGGTGGGTACTGCTGGTGGGTATCACTGACAGGTACTGCTGGCGGAAATCAGTGGTGGATACACTGGTGAGTACACTGGCTGGTACAGTGGTGGGTACACTGGCTGGTACATACTGGTGGGTACACTGGCTGGTACAGTTGCAGGTACACTGGTGGATACACTGGCTGGTACATTGGTGGGTACACTGGCTGGTACTTTGGTGGGTACACTGGCTGGTACAGTGGTGGGTACACTGGCTGGTACACGGGTGGGTACACTGGCTGGTACAGTGGTGGGTACACTGGCTGGTACACTGGTGGGAACACTGGCTGGTACAGTTGTGGGTACACTGGCTGGTACAGTGGTGGGTACTGATTGGTACATTGGTGGGTACACTGGCTGGTACAGTGGTGGGTACACTGGCTGGTACACTGGTGGGTACACTGGCTGGTACAGTTGCAGGTACACTGCCTGGTACAGTGGTGGGTACACTGGCGGGTAACCTGGCTGGTACAGCGGTAGGTATACTGGTGGGTACAGTGGTGGGTATACTGGTGGGTGCACTGTCTGAAACAGTGGTAGGTATCCTGGCTGGTACAGTGGCACTGGTCGGTACAGTGGCAGGTACACTGGTGGTTGCACTGACTGAAACAGTGGTGGGTACCCTGCCTGGTATAGTGGTGGGCACACTGTCCGGTATTGTGGCGGGCACAGTGCCTGGTATAGTGGCGGGCACACTGCCTGGTATAGTGGCGGGCACACTGCCTGGTATGGTGGCGGGCACACTGCCTGGTATAGTTGGCACACTGCCTGGTATAGTGGGCACACTGCCTTGTATTGAGAGTTCTCTGATGTATGCAGAACACAGCCCGCGCTACAGGAAGCATGCGGCTGCAGCAGAGAGCAGAGCCGATGCTTCCAGTATAGCGCCGCCCCTGTCATAGGCGGAGTGATACCAAATGCACTCTGCCTGGGACGGAAGCGATAGGAAGCATCGGCTCTGCTCTCTGCTACAGCCGTTTGCTTCCTGTAGTGCGGGCTCTGCACTCTGATACTCGGAGAAAGCAGGCGGAAACCCGCGATCTGGCGGCGGGCCACATCGGAGCGGAGCTGTTGTAGATTGTCATCTATCTGTCTGCCGCCATCTAGTGTTCATGTTGTAGATTGTCATCTATCTGTCTGCCGCCATCTAGTGTTCATGTTGTAGATTGTCATCTATCTGTCTGCCGCCATCTAGTGTTCATGTTGTAGATTGTCATTTATCTGTCTTCCCCCATCTAGTGTTCATGTTGTAGATTGTCATTGTAATGGGTTCCCAAGTATGAAAGGGGTTAACACTGTTTAGGATATTCCCACTCCGAACACACATCAGCTACCGACACTCCACAGTCAGGCGACCGCTTCCCATAGGGATAATCCTTTCAGACATACGAGACAACGCTCCGTGTGCTTTCCAGCTGGTCTGACAATCTTTATTGAAAAACTCCAAGTTTTATACACACAGAGAGGAGGTTCTTACATTCCTCATTTTCCTCTGACAATACACCTTTGATCAGACCGAATTTACATGAGCTAATTAACTACAGCTGATGACTCAGACACATGACCTTTAGGCTAGCCTTACTGTCTCTTAACTACAGTACCCATCATCAAAAGACTTCACACAATGGTTATATAACGAGCTCCCAATACCCATCTGACAGCTCTTAGCAGACACAGGTGAGTTCAATAGCTAATCCCTTTACATATTAAATGGCTATGCGTAACCTTTATGTTCAGCAGACTGTCTGTCTGCTATTAAGTGCAGAGTTAATTATCACAATGAAAGATCCTCAGAAGCCATTCTAGATTCATTTACATCACAACAGGCAGGTAACACATCTCTCAATTAACTTGTTGAGTTCAGAATCAAACAACCAGTACATATTGTGAACTAATATTACTATCCCAATTTAGGTAGTCCAAGATATATTCTTAATGTCCATTATTTTCTTGCTCACCCTGTGCCCAAAGTGACCCCTGTCACACATCTCCCCTTTCTGCAGGAGACTAACACAGGAGGAGACCCCAGACGGGCTGACTCCGAAGTTAGCCCATAGTTCCATTCCTCTAATGCCTGGACAACCCATCAGCATGGCCATTTTGCTTACCGGGTCAGTAGCTGATGGTGAAGTTGTAAGGTTGCAGGGCGAATAATGGAATTCAGTTCTGGAACAGTCACTTGCTTTGCTCTCTCAATGGCTCCCAAAACGTGTTGCTGATGCTCTTGGGAGAGGTAAGGCAAAACCTGGGCGCAAATCCCATTGAACCTTTTGACCATTTCAGCCTGTTTGTGCATTTCAATGTTCAAGCCATGGGACATCTCATAATACATGACGTAGTGTCGTTGCATCTCCGATTTCTCCCTGGCCAACTTGTCACATTCCAATTCTAGACTGTGATATTTTGTCTGATCTAAGGTACATGTCGGGGAAGATAGTCTTACCCAGTTCTCAGCCGCAAGCGGGCCGGTTCCAGCAGCATGGGTCTGGGCACAGGTAGTCACGGGGTTGGCTTCAGCGGGGCCCATCAGGGTGTAAGCAGAAACGAGGGGGGCCAAATCATTCCCCATTAGTACATCCGTTGGCAAATCCTTCATCACCCCCACATTCACGTGTCCCGAACCAACCCCCCCCAATCCAGGTGAACACGGGCAACGGGTAGCCGGAAGACGGTGCTTCCCGCTACTCTTACGGCTACAGTCTCTCAGGTATGTTGGCTCTCTGAGACGAGGTTCTTCTGTAGTAGGGTCATGGTGGCACCAGTATCACGTAGGCCATTGGCTACCTTTCCATTGACCCAGACAGTCTGCCTGTGTTGCTGCCTGTTGTCCCGGTTAGCTGCTTGAATTGGATCAGCCTCGTGCAGGACGCGACAATGTTCTTCCTCCTCAACTCAGTGGGCCGCAGGCATGGATGTGTGGCGGTTCCCCCTTGCTGGCTTTCTCCATGACTGGGACTGCCTGGCTGGATTCAACGGACAGTCTGGCTTTTTGTGCCCTAGCTGTTTACACCCGAAACACCTGATGGGTTGTGAGTAGGCCTGGGAGTTGGACCTGGGCTGCTGAGGATAAGTGGCCTCTGGAGGTGGTGCTGTAGGGCGGTACGACTGTGGTTGGTAGGCGATAGCCAGAGGGGGTGCCGCTGATCGATAATCCACCCGAGCTGTCGTCTTGACCCCAGGGTTATCCAGTTTGCGTGCGTCTGTGTATTCATCCGCCAGGCGAGCTGCTTCAGGCAAGGTGAAAGGTTTTCGGTCCCGGACCCACTCTCTGACTTCCAGGGACAGTTTGTCAAAGAAGTGCTCCAGCAAGAACACCTGCAGCACCTCTTCCCTGGATTCTGCTTGGCACCCAGCGACCCAGTGGGATGCAGTGCGGTGTAGGCGACATGCCCACTCGGTATACGAGTCTCCAGTCTGCTTGCTCGCCTCTCTGAACCGCCTCCGGTGTGACGGCATACCTGGCCAACAGTGCTTCTTTTACCAGTCCATAGTTCATAATATCCTCGTCTGGGATGGCCCTGAACGCTTCACTGGCCCGGCCGGACAGTTTCACAGACAAAATGGTAACCCATTCCTCTGTGGGCACCCGGTGTAGGGCACATTGCCGTTTAAAATCGTCAAGGTACCCATCAATCTCCCCTTCAGTTTCAATGAAATTTTTAAAAGCAGCAAAATGTATCTTTCTCCTTTCAGTTGGTGCTGCTCTGACTTCTGCTGCTGCAGCACCTCTTTTCTGTAGCCAATTTGCATCCACAGCTGCTATAACTCGGTCTATGATCTCCGCTGTAGGGTTAGGACCATAATGTGCCAGTCTTATGTTAACAGCCCGATCAAAACTTGCCTCTTCGGGTGTCCTGTCTGTTACGCTGGGCCTTTCTGTTATGTTGGGTCTTTCAGCTCCAACCATTTCGTCTCTTTCTGCGATTAATGTCCCTCTTTTTACGGTTGTTAGCCGGTCTGCCCCGGTTCTCCAGTAAGTCCTTGAGGGAAGAGAGCTTTGGCCATCCCTACTGTGCTTCCATTGTCCTGTGTCCTCTTGTAGCTGTCCTTATAGGCTGTGGAATCAATCCCACTGCTTGCCAACAATGTAACGGGTCCCCAAGTATGAAAGGGGTTAACGCCGTTTAGGATATTCCCAATCCGAACACACATCAGCTACTGACACTCCACAGTCAGGCGACCGCTTCCCATAGGGATAATCCTTTCAGACATACGAGACAACGCTCCGTGTGCTTTCCAGCTGGTCTGACAATCTTTATTGAAAAACTCCAAATTTTATACACACAGAGAGGAGGTTCTTACATTCCTCATTTTCCTCTGACAATACACCTTTGATCAGACCGAATTTACATGAGCTAATTAACTACAGCTGATGACTCAGACACATGACCTTTAGGCTAGCCTTACTGTCTCTTAACTACAGTACCCATCATCAAATGACTTCACACAATGGTTACATAACGAGCTCCTAATACCCATCTGACAGCTCTTAGCAGACACAGGTGTGTTCAATAGCTAATCCCTTTACATCTTAAATGGCTATGCATAACCTTTATGTTCAGCAGACTGTCTGTCTGCTATTAAGTACAGAGTTATTTATCACAATGAAAGATCCTCAGAAGCCATTCTAGATTCATTTACATCACAACAGGCAGGTAACACATCTCTCAATTAACTTGTTGAGTTCAGAATCAAACAACCAGTACATATTGTGAACTAATATTACTATCCCAATTTAGGTAGTCCAAGATATATTCTTAATGTCCATTATTTTCTTGCTCACCCTGTGCCCAAAGTGACCCCTGTCACAGTCATTTATCTGTCTGCCGCCATCTAGTGTTCATGTTGTAGATTGTCATTTATCTGTCTGCCGCCATCTAGTGTTCATGTTGTAGATTGTCATTTATCTGTCTGCTGCCATCTAGTGTTCATGTTGTAGATTGTCATTTATCTGTCTGCTGTCATCTAGTGTCCATGTTGTAGATTGTCATTTATCTGTCTGCTGCCATCTAGTGTTCATGTTGTAGATTGTCATTTATCTGTCTGCCGCCATCTAGTGTTCATGTTGTAGATTGTCATTTATCTGTCTGCCGCCATCTAGTGTTCATGTTGTAGATTGTCATTTATCTGTTTGCCGCCATCTAGTGTCCATGTTGTAGATTGTCATTTATCTGTCTGCCGCCATCTAGTGTTCATGTTGTAGATTGTCATTTATCTGTCTGCCGCCATCTAGTGTTCATGTTGTAGATTGTCATTTATCTGTTTGCCGCCATCTAGTGTCCATGTTGTAGATTGTCATTTATCTGTCTGCCGCCATCTAGTGTTCATGTTGTAGATTGTCATTTATCTGTCTGCCGCCATCTAGTGTTCATGTTGTAGATTGTCATTTATCTGTCTGCCGCCATCTAGTGTTCATGTCTCGGTGTCCCGCGATCGTGTCACAGAGCTGCAGAACGGGGAGATGCCTATGTAAATAAGGCATTTCCCTGTTCTGCCTAGTGACAGGACACTGATCTACTGTTCCCTGTCATCGGGCGCAGTGATCAGTGTTGTGTCACTTGTAGCCCATCTCCCCCACACAGTTAGAATCACTCCCTAGGACACACTTAACCCGTTCATCGCCCCCTAGTGGTTAACCCCTTCTCTGCCAGTGTCATTCACACAGTAATCCGTGCATTTTTATAGCACTGATGGTTGTATAAATGACAATGGTCCCAAAATAGCGTCAAAAGTGTCCGATGTATCCGCCATAATGTCGCAGTCATGATAAAAATTGCCGCCATTATTAGTAAAAAATAATAATAATAATAAAAATGCCATAAAACTACCCCCTATTTTGTAGACGCTATAACTTTTGCGCAAACCAATCAATATGCGCTTATTGCGTTTTTTTTTTGTTTTTTTACCAAAAATATGTAGAAGAATACGTATCGGCCTAACCTGAGGAAAAAATTCGTTTTTTTATATATTTTTGGGGGATATTTATTATAGCAAAAAGTAAAAAATATTGCTTTTTTTTCAAAATTATCGGTCTTTTTTTGTTTATAGAAAAAAAAAAAAAAAACCTGCAGAGGTGATCAAATACCACCAAAAGAAATCTCTATTTGTTGGAAAAAAAAAAGGACGTCAATTTTGTTTGGGAGCCACGTCGCACGACCGCGCAATTGTCAGTGCCGAATCGCAAAAAAGGGCCCGGTCATTGGGCAGCCAATTGGTCTGAGGCTGAAGTGGTTGACCACACACGAATCCCACATTTTTCTCCCTAAGGTTGATACCCGGACACATATCTCCTATTTCCTCACCTCACGTGATACTCCTCTAGGGAGGGACTAAACCACCTTTCTTTACATTTCTCTACCCCTTCACTTTCTATTCTTTTCTCTCTATACCTGCCAAGGAACTTACTGAAATGACTCATTCACGCTAGATTCACACTGCTGCAAATTCAAAATCGCACGATTTTACCACGATTCGCGCCCGCGATTTCAGGGAATGCCAGTCTATAGAGCTGAATTCGCATCGCACACGGATCAAACTCGCACAGGACCCTTTTTTCCCGCAGCTTAGATTCGCAACGCATTGATGTGAACGGCACTAATGTAAAACAATGTTATTTAAATGACTTGCGAATTTGAGCAATCGCAACGGTTCAAATTCGCAAGAGAATTCGCAGCAGTGTGAACCTAGCCTCAATCAAGGTCTATTTCTACTGTGTTAACCATGTCTTAGAACCAGCTCTCAAACATTTGTTGTCGGAAATTCCGTCAGCAAATGTCAGATGGAGCCTACGCACGGTCGGAACATCCGCCCAAAAGCTCACAATGTCTCCGCCGGCCGCCATTTTTAAGAAGACCAAAACACGGATGTAGTACAATAGAAAATAAAGCTGCTGCGGCGCTGCCCACCCCCCGCCCCGCTGCAGGTCCGTCTGTTATGGAAATGGGCGGGGGTGGGCGGCGCCGCAGCTTAATTTTTTTTGCAGCCAAGTGGTCGGCTCTGCCTCTACTTTGTTCCCCCTCGGGGAAGGGGAAACAGTAATTGCGGCCGAGACTACACCTGGTTAAGAGTGGCTCCAATGGGGGGACACCTGATGTAAGGAGGGACTCCGCTGGGTATGCCTGATGTATGGAGGGACTCCGCTGGGTATGCCTGATGTAAGGGGGGACTCCGCTGGGTATGCCTGATGTAAGGGGGGACTCCGCTGGGTATGCCTGATGTAAGGGGGGACTCCGCTGGGTATGCCTGATGTAAGGGGGGACTCCGCTGGGTATGCCTGATGTAAGGGGGGACTCCGCTGGGTATGCCTGATGTAAGGAGGGACTCCACTGGGTATGCCTGATGTAAGGGGGGACTCCGCTGGGTATGCCTGATGTAAGTAGGGACTCTGCTGGGTATGCTTGATGTAAGGGGGGACTCCGCTGGGTATGCCTGTTGTAAGGGGGGACTCCGCTGGGTATGCCTGATGTAAGGGGGGACTCCGCTGGGTATGCCTGATGTAAGGAGGGACTCCACTGGGTATGCCTGATGTAAGGGGGGACTCCGCTGGGTATGCCTGTTGTAAGGGGGGACTCCGCTGGGTATGCCTGATGTAAGGGGGGACTCCGCTGGGTATGCCTGATGTAAGGAGGGACTCCACTGGGTATGCCTGATGTAAGGAGGGACTCTGCTGGGTATGCCTGATGTATGGAGGGACTCCGCTGGGTATGCCTGATGTAAGGAGGGACGACCAACACGGGTAAACCAATTTTGAACTGTACTGTATGCTCTATTGCGGTATTGTGGTTCCTACAGCCAGTGGGTTCCACAATCCCATTTGTTGACAGCTGTGCCAGTGGAGGGTTGGAGCCAGTTTCTGGGGGTTGACAGCAGTACGGTACAGGACCAAAACAATACCAGCAGCTCTCTTAACTGGGGGTAGTGCTACACTTATGAAGCTGCTGCCTGGCGACAGGACTGGTCACTGGAGACTGGGCACCTTGGTTCAGAGAGTTGCTCCTCATTCATATCTTGTGGATGTGGAAGGCAATTCAACTCAAAGCACAAGCCTTTGAGCATCCTACACATGATCCTCCTGAGGCACTCAATGCCCCTAGTCCTACAATGCCCCGTGTCCTACAGCCCCTAGTCCTACAATGCCCCTGGTCCTACAATGCCCCTAGTCCTACAATGCCCCGTGTCCTACAGCCCCTAGTCCTACAATGCCCCTAGTCCTACAATGCCCCGTGTCCTACAATGCCCCGTGTCCTACAATGCCCCGTGTCCTACATCCCCTAGTCCTACAATGCCCCTAGTCCTACAATGCCCCGTGTCCTACAATGCCCCTAGTCCTACAATGCCCCATGTCCTACAATGCCCCGTGTCCTACAATGCCCCGTGTCCTACTGGACCATGTAAGCAAGGCAGAGACAATACTATGGTCATATCTGAAGGATACCATGAGGATGACATAATGAAGCCACATATACCAGTAAGTTCTTCTGTATCAAACACACCCGCTAGGAAAGAGAGCAGCTCTTCGACACCTTCTGGAGCTGAACAGCATTCCCCAGGAAAAATCACTGTGGCCCAATTCCTGCACCTTTATACCTCAGATCACTGTCCCCCCTGCAAATCTGCCCCACCACTGTAACCCCCTGCTCATCTGCCCCAACATTGTAACCCCCTGCTCATCTGCCCCACCACTGTAACCCCCCCTGCTCATCTGCCCCAACACTGAACCCACCTGCTCATCTTTCCCACCACTGTAACCCCCCCTGCTCATCTGCCCCCAAAACTGAACCCACCTGCTCATCTTTCCCACCACTGTAACCCCCCAGCTCATCTGCCCCAACACTGAACCCACCTGCTCATCTGCCCCCAACACTGAACCCACCTGCTCATCTTTCCCACCACTGTAACCCCCCCTGCTCATCTGCCCCCAAAACTGAACCCACCTGCTCATCTTTCCCACCACTGTAACCCCCCTGCTCATCTGCCCCAACACTGAACCCACCTGCTCATCTGCCCCATCACTGTACCCCCCTGCTTTTCTGTCGCACCGCTGAACCCACCTGCTCATCTTTCCCACCACTGTAACCCCCTGTTCATCTGCCCCAACATTGTAACCCCCCCCTGCTCATCTGCCCCACCACTGTAACCCCCCCTGCTCATCTGTCCCAACACTGAACCCATCTGCTCATCTGCCCCATCACTGTACCCCCTGCTTTTCTGTCCCACCACTGAACCCCCTTCTTATCTCTCCCACCACTGTACCTCCTGCACATTTGCCCCCCCACTGTAACCCCCTGCTCATCTGCCCCATCAATATACCTTTTCTCATCTGCCCCACCCCTGTACCTCCCTGCACATCTGTTCCACCGCCGTATCCCTATTCTATTCTGTCTCACTACTGAATAACCTTCTCATCTGCCCCACCACTGTAACCCGCTTCTCATCTGCCCACCAATGTACCTCCTGCACATCTGTCTCACCACTGTAACCCCATACTCTCCTGCCCCACCACTGTAACCCCCTGCTCTCCTGCCCCACCACTGTAACCCCCTGCTCTCCTGCCCCACCACTGTAACCCCCTGCTCATCTGCCCCACAACTGTAACCCCCCGCTCATCTGCCCCACCAATACACATCCTTTCACATCTGCCCCACTGCTCTACTCCCCTGCTTTTCTGGCCATCACTGAACCCCTCCCCCTCATCTGGCCCAACACTGAACCCCCTTCTCATCTCTTCCACCATTGTACCTTCCTGCTCTTCTGTTCCACCGCTGTACCCTCCTGCTTATCTGCTCTACCGCTTTACCCTCCTGCTTATCTGCTCTACCGCTTTACCCTCCTGCTTATCTGCTCTTCCGCTGTACCCTCCTGCTTATCTGCTCTACCGCTTTACCCTCCTGCTTATCTGCTCTACCGCTTTACCCTCCTGCTTATCTGCTCTACCGCTGTACCCTCCTGCTTATCTGCTCTACCGCTGTACCCTCTTGCTCATCTACGATTTGCGTGATATGCAGAGTAGTGAAAGGAAGCAGAGATGAGACACATCTATCTGTCCTGGCACACTCATCCTGCTGATCCACCCCTCACACCCAGCACACGTGCTTGTATGGGATGTCACATACAAGCATATGGAATGGGTGTGCAATGATGAACTCAGGTCAGGGGCATTTTCTGAAAGCAGTGGACCTGTGTGCAGCAAGAATGAGCTCCGGCGTGTTCGCGAACCTCACGTGCAGAGCCCACCAGGAAGTCGGCACTGTACAGCGCTTATTACAGGCAGTGAGACATTGTCCTGATGTGCGGCTGCAGAGATCGGGAAATGTCTCACTGCCTGTGATTAGCGCAGCGCAGTGCCGACTTCCTGGCGAGCTCTGCACCTTATGCCGCATACTAGAGTGACCACATTTTTAAACTACCATTCAGGGACACCCTCCCTTCCCAAAAATCAGCTTGTGCTGTAACGAATCACAGCACAGTGATTGGACACAAGAGGTGGGATTTATGATTTCTCCAATTACAAGCAGGGGGCGGGGATTGTTCTCCTGCAGGCATTCCCGGCCAGGACAAGTACTGTCAGTGAGTAAAGCAGTGATGTAGCGGCCTTTTTTGGGGGCATCAAATTGGCCCGGGGGGGGTGGCTTTGTCAGTTTAATTCCGGGACACTGTATTGTCCTGGAATGAAGGTGCAATCCAGGACACGTGGTCACCCTACCGCATACACACAGTTGGAATTTTCGACAACAAATGTTCGATGGGAGCTTGTTAGAAATTCCGACCGCGTGTAGGCTCCATCGAACATTTGCTGTCGGAATTTTCGACAACAAAAATTTGAGAGCTGGTTCTCAAATTTTCCGACAACAAAGCTTGTTGTCGGAAATTCCGACCGTGTGTACACATTTTCGACGCACAAAAGTCCACGCATGCTCGGAATCAAGCACTGGCTATCAAAAATCATTGTTCTCGGCTCGTCGAACGTGTTGTAAGTCACCGCGTTCTTGATGTTCGCAATTTCCGACAACATTTGTGTGACCGTGTGTATGCAAGACAAGTTTGAGCCAACATCGGTCGGAAAAAAATCCTCGGTTTTGTTGTCGGAATGTCCGATCGTGTGTACGCGGCATTAGTGTGCAGGATCATAAGTTGGGCCCCCGCAACTGAGAAAAAGTGGTTGGGTGTGATTTTCATTGCGCTGAATACTGGCTCTGGCTTAAAGGGACACAGAGTGCCGGGGTTCAGTAGTAAGTGAAACAGAGTGCCGGGGTTCAGTAGTAAGTGAAACAGAGTGCCGGAGTTCAGTAGTAAGTGACACAGAGTGCCGGGTTCAGTAGTAAGTGACACAGAGTGCAGAGGGGTTCAGTAGTAAGTGACACAGAGTGCCGGGGTTCAGTAGTAAGTGACACAGAGTTCCGGGGTTCAGTAGTAAGTGACACAGAGTGCCGGGGTTCAGTAGTAAGTGACACAGAGTGCCGGGGTTCAGTAGTAAGTGACACAGAGTGCCGGGTTCAGTAGTAAGTGACACAGAGTGCAGAGGGGTTCAGTAGTAAGTGACACAGAGTGCCGGGGTTCAGTAGTAAGTGACACAGAGTGCCGGGGTTCAGTAGTAAGTGACACAGAGTGCCGGAGTTCAGTAGTAAGTGACACAGAGTGCAGAGGGGTTCAGTAGTAAGTGACACAGAGTGCAGAGGGGTTCAGTAGTAAGTGACACAGAGTGCAGAGGGGTTCAGTAGTAAGTGACACAGAGTGCAGAGGGGTTCAGTAGTAAGTGACACAGAGTGCCGGGGTTCGGTAGTAAGTGACACAGAGTGCCGGGGTTCGGTAGTAAGTGACACAGAGTGCCGGGGTTCAGTAGTAAGTGAAACAGAGTGCCGGGGTTCAGTAGTAAGTGACACAGAGTACCGGAGTTCAGTATTAAGTGACACAGAGTGCCGGGGTTCAGTAGTAAGTGAAACAGAGTGCCGGGGTTCAGTAGTAAGTGACACAGAGTGCAGAGGGGTTCAGTAGTAAGTGACACAGAGTGCCGGGTTCAGTAGTAAGTGACACAGAGTGCAGAGGGGTTCAGTAGTAAGTGACACAGAGTGCCGGGGTTCAGTAGTAAGTGACACAGAGTGCCGGGGTTCAGTACTAAGTGACACAGAGTGCAGAGGGGCTCAGTAGTAAGTGACACAGAGTGCCGGGGTTCAGTAGTAAGTGACACAGAGTGCCGGGGTTCAGTAGTAAGTGACACAGAGTGCCGGGGTTCAGTAGTAAGTGACACAGAGTGCCGGGGTTCAGTAGTAAGTGACACAGAGTGCAGAGGGGTTCAGTAGTAAGTGACACAGAGTGCCGGGGTTCAGTAGTAAGTGACACAGAGTGCCGGGGTTCAGTAGTAAGTGACACAGAGTGCCGGGTTCAGTAGTAAGTGACACAGAGTGCAGAGGGGTTCAGTAGTAAGTGACACAGAGTGCCGGGGTTCAGTAGTAAGTGACACAGAGTGCCGGGGTTCAGTAGTAAGTGACACAGAGTGCCGGGGTTCAGTAGTAAGTGACACAGAGTGCAGAGGGGTTCAGTAGTAAGTGACACAGAGTGCAGAGGGGTTCAGTAGTAAGTGACACAGAGTGCAGAGGGGTTCAGTAGTAAGTGACACAGAGTGCCGGGGTTCGGTAGTAAGTGACACAGAGTGCCGGGGTTCGGTAGTAAGTGACACAGAGTGCCGGGGTTCAGTAGTAAGTGAAACAGAGTGCCGGGGTTCAGTAGTAAGTGACACAGAGTACCGGAGTTCAGTATTAAGTGACACAGAGTGCCGGGGTTCAGTAGTAAGTGAAACAGAGTGCCGGGGTTCAGTAGTAAGTGACACAGAGTGCAGAGGGGTTCAGTAGTAAGTGACACAGAGTGCCGGGGTTCAGTAGTAAGTGACACAGAGTGCCGGGGTTCAGTAGTAAGTGACACAGAGTGCCGGGGTTCAGTAGTAAGTGACACAGAGTGCCGGGGTTCAGTAGTAAGTGACACAGAGTGCAGAGGGGTTCAGTAGTAAGTGACACAGAGTGCCGGGGTTCAGTAGTAAGTGACACAGAGTGCCGGGGTTCAGTAGTAAGTGACACAGAGTGCCGGGGTTCAGTAGTAAGTGACACAGAGTGCAGAGGGGTTCAGTAGTAAGTGACACAGAGTGCCGAGGTTCAGTAGTAAGTGACACAGAGTTCCGGGGTTCAGTAGTAAGTGACACAGAGTGCCGGGGTTCAGTAGTAAGTGACACAGAGTGCAGAGGGGTTCAGTAGTAAGTGACACAGAGTGCCGAGGTTCAGTAGTAAGTGACACAGAGTGCCGGGGTTTAGTAGTAAGTGACACAGAGTGCCGGGGTTCAGTAGTAAGTGACACAGAGTGCAGAGGGGTTCAGTAGTAAGTGACACAGAGTGCCGGGGTTCAGTAGTAAGTGACACAGAGTGCAGAGGGGTTCAGTAGTAAGTGACACAGAGTGCCGGGGTTCAGTAGTAAGTGACACAGAGTGCCGAGGTTCAGTAGTAAATGACACAGAGTGCCGGGGTTTAGTAGTAAGTGACACAGAGTGCCGGGGTTCAGTAGTAAGTGACACAGAGTGCAGAGGGGTTCAGTAGTAAGTGACACAGAGTGCCGGGGTTCAGTAGTAAGTGACACAGAGTGCCGGGGTTCAGTAGTAAGTGACACAGAGTGCAGAGGGGGTCAGTAGTAAGTGCCACAGAGTGCAGAGGGGTTCAGTAGTAAGTGACACAGAGTGCCGGGGTTCAGTAGTAAGTGACACAGAGTGCCGGGGTTCAGTAGTAAGTGACACAGAGTGCCGGGGTTCAGTGGTAAGTGACACAGAGTGCAGAGGGGTTCAGTAGTAAGTGACACAGAGTGCCGGGGTTCAGTAGTAAGTGACACAGAGTGCCGGGGTTCAGTAGTAAGTGACACAGAGTGCCGGGGTTCAGTAGTAAGTGACACAGAGTGCAGAGGGGTTCAGTAGTAAGTGACACAGAATACCGGGGTTCAGTAGTAAGTGACACAGAGTGCCGGGGTTCAGTAGTAAGTGACACAGAGTACAGAGGGGTTCAGTAGTAAGTGACACAGAGTGCCGGGGTTCAGTAGTAAGTGACACAGAGTGCCGAGGTTCAGTAGTAAGTGACACAGAGTGCCGGGGTTTAGTAGTAAGTGACACAGAGTGCCGGGGTTCAGTAGTAAGTGACACAGAGTGCTGGGGTTCAGTAGTAAGTGACACAGAGTGCCGGGGTTCAGTAGTAAGTGACACAGAGTGCAGAGGGGTTCAGTAGTAAGTGACACAGAGTGCCGGGGTTCAGTAGTAAGTGACACAGAGTGCCGGGGTTCAGTAGTAAGTGACACAGAGTGCCGGGGTTCAGTAGTATGTGACACAGAGTGCCGGGGTTCAGTAGTAAGTGACACAGAGTGCCGGGGTTCAGTAGTAAGTGACACAAAGTGCCGGGTTCAGTAGTAAGTGACACAGAGTGCCGGGGTTCAGTAGTAAGTGACACAGAATGCTGGGGTTCAGTAGTAAGTGACACAGAGTGCAGAGGGGTTCAGTAGTAAGTGACACAGAGTGCCGGGGTTCAGTAGTAAGTGACACAGAGTGCCGGGGTTCAGTAGTAAGTGACACAGAGTGCAGAGGGGTTCAGTAGTAAGTGACACAGAGTGCCGGGGTTCAGTAGTAAGTGACACAGAGTGCCGGGGTTCAGTAGTAAGTGACACAGAGTGCAGAGGGGTTCAGTAGTAAGTGACACAGAGTGCCGGGGTTCAGTAGTAAGTGACACAGAGTGCCGGGGTTCAGTAGTATGTGACACAGAGTGCCGGGTTCAGTAGTAAGTGACACAGAGTGCCGGGGTTCAGTAGTAAGTGACACAGAGTGCCGGGGTTCAGTAGTAAGTGACACAGAGTGCCGGGGTTCAGTAGTAAGTGACACAGAGTGCAGAGGGGGTCAGTAGTAAGTGACACAGAGTGCAGAGGGGTTCAGTAGTAAGTGACACAGAGTGCCGGGGTTCAGTAGTAAGTGACACAGAGTGCCGGGGTTCAGTAGTAAGTGACACAGAGTGCCGGGGTTCAGTGGTAAGTGACACAGAGTGCAGAGGGGTTCAGTAGTAAGTGACACAGAGTGCCGGGGTTCAGTAGTAAGTGACACAGAGTGCCGGGGTTCAGTAGTAAGTGACACAGAGTGCCGGGGTTCAGTAGTAAGTGACACAGAGTGCAGAGGGGTTCAGTAGTAAGTGACACAGAATACCGGGGTTCAGTAGTAAGTGACACAGAGTGCCGGGGTTCAGTAGTAAGTGACACAGAGTACAGAGGGGTTCAGTAGTAAGTGACACAGAGTGCCGGGGTTCAGTAGTAAGTGACACAGAGTGCCGAGGTTCAGTAGTAAGTGACACAGAGTGCCGGGGTTTAGTAGTAAGTGACACAGAGTTCCGGGGTTCAGTAGTAAGTGACACAGAGTGCAGAGGGGTTCAGTAGTAAGTGACACAGAGTTCCGGGGTTCAGTAGTAAGTGACACAGAGTTCCGGGGTTCAGTAGTAAGTGACACAGAGTTCCGGGGTTCAGTAGTAAGTGACACAGAGTGCCGGGGTTCAGTAGTAAGTGACACAGAGTTCCGGGGTTCAGTAGTAAGTGACACAGAGTGCAGAGGGGTTCAGTAGTAAGTGACACAGAGTGCCGAGGTTCAGTAGTAAGTGACACAGAGTGCCGGGGTTTAGTAGTAAGTGACACAGAGTGCCGGGGTTCAGTAGTAAGTGACACAGAGTGCCGGGGTTCAGTAGTAAGTGACACAGAGTGCTGGGGTTCAGTAGTAAGTGACACAGAGTGCCGGGGTTCAGTAGTAAGTGACACAGAGTGCAGAGGGGTTCAGTAGTAAGTGACACAGAGTGCCGGGGTTCAGTAGTAAGTGACACAGAGTGCCGGGGTTCAGTAGTAAGTGACACAGAGTGCCGGGGTTCAGTAGTATGTGACACAGAGTGCCGGGGTTCAGTAGTAAGTGACACAGAGTGCCGGGGTTCAGTAGTAAGTGACACAAAGTGCCGGGTTCAGTAGTAAGTGACACAGAGTGCCGGGGTTCAGTAGTAAGTGACGTAAAGGTTCAGGAATAATTTCAACAAAGTTCCCAGAAGCGCAACAGTAATTCCACAAACTGTCACCTGATTGTGCTTTTCTCAATCAAAGTGAAATCCCTTCTTTCTGAGATTGGTAGTGGCAACCAAGGCAGCCATCTTCCTCCAGATGGCGGACGGGGCTAGCAGGACTGTGATTGGCTTTAGCAGTTGCCAAGAAAGTCCTCCTCCTGGAAACAGGGACCCCCCTCCTAGCAGAACTGCACCCAATCTCTTTCCCATCACAAAAGATAATTGCAGCTACAGAAAAGTTAGAGAACCAAACAATGTTTCCATCTGTTACAATGTGTGGGGGGCGCAGTGCCTCCCCCTCAGTGTCTCCCCCTCAGTGCCTCCCCCTCAGTGCCTCCCCCTCAGTGCCTCCCCCTCAGTGCAGGTGCGGTGTGGGGAATTCTGAAATTGGAATGCATTTGTGTCTCACTGACACTTCCCTGCTCTGCCGATGGGGAGGGAGTCGAGTGCTGGCAAAAGAGGCTTTGCGTGCCGCTTGCGGCACCCGTGCCGGGGGTTGCCTACCCCTTCTGTAGTGTATCTACCAGTAACACAGCATGTTATGTTTACGACTGTTCACAATCTGTTTTTAGGTTGTTTACACATTTTTGGATTGAATATAAAAAAAGGGAGATGTTATGGAGTTCTTCTACAAATTACAGTGACTCTATGGTAATATATTCTATGGTAATATTGAATTGCTTGTACTTCCTGTTTCCTGTTCTGTGTTTGCTGTTCCTGTTATACAATTCAACATGACTCCTCAAACAGCTTGCAGTGTCTTCATTTCTTTTTTTTTTAAACAATAGATTTTTATTGAAAGTATTTACTTAATATTACAGGTTAATATTGTCATGTTAGTCATTTGTGAGCAACTTAATTATCTTGGTTCATAAGATCGTTCTTATAAAAATACAGTACAGTAAAACCTTGGATTGTGAGCATAATTTGTTCCAGAAACATGCTTGTAATCCAAAGCACTTGTATATCAAAGCATTTTTTTTACAGGGTATAAAAGAGAAGAGAGGCACCTCTAAGTGTAGCAATAAGTTGCTAAATGTTGTGCCTTCATTAAGTGCTGGTTCACACTACAGCGACTTTGGATCCGACTTGTCAGACCTCAAGTTGCCCCAAGTCGCTTGACATTGAAGTGAATGAGAGCCGCCTTAATGCACACTACTGAAGTCGCCCCGACTTCAGGAAAGGTTCCTGTACTACTTCAAGGCGACTTCTAGGCAACTTGTACCCATTGAATTCAATGGAAGTCGCCTCCCAAGTCGGATCTCCATCTTAACTGAAGCAACTTTACAGGAAAAGAACATTGTTTAACCAGGCAAACCCCTCCCTCCCACAGAGCTGATTATTCTGTGATTGGCCACAGCCAAAGTCGCCTGTCCTGGAGGCAACTTAAGTCACGTTGTAAGTCGCTCAAAGTCACTCTGAAGTCGCCTCCAAATCGCCTTGCAAAGTCGCGCTGTAAGTCGGGTTGCCCCTGTGTGAACCGGCACTAAATGTAACCATATTGCTACACTTAGAGGCTCCACTCTTCTTTTTTTATACTCACTTGTGACATGACGCTACTCTTATATCAAGACATTGCTTGTATATCAAGGCAAAATGTATTAAAACATTTTGCTTGTGTAGCGGTCTCACCCGCTCTCTCCCTTCTTCTTCTCGGCTGGTTTACTCGTCTAGGGGGACCAGGGGGAGGAATGAGGTGCCGCCACCAGCTGGCCCCTCTTATGTGTGTAGAGGTTTAAGCTAAGATCTTTACCTTCGCGTCTGTGTCCCTGTCCAGAGATTCCACTTCAAATATGACCGGTAGATAGGTGAATGTAGAACACTTTGCTCCCAGAAAAGTAAGCCCACACCAGGTGACAGTACAACTTCTATATTTATTTCCGCAGAGATAAATATGCCTCTTTGCAAGCAGACAGGTTGATACAAACACAAATTTGGTGGGGAGAGGGTTCAGGCACAATCCTTTCAGATCAGAGAAGCTGTTAGGAGTTCACAACAACTTTTGACGCACGGTCACTGCCACCGACCGGGTGAACGATGAGGCCTCTGCCACAGACCTTTGGATAGGTCTCTGCCACCGACCTGATGTAGCTGGGTCTCTGCAAAGACCATAGAACATGAACTACCTTCTAATGGCGGCCCCTGTTAGGGAGATGATCCATCCCGGACGGTCCCCAGAGGCCTGCACTGTCACCAGCCAATGCTGCGCTGGATCTTCAGGCCAGGTCATCTCCCTGGTTCTCCTCGCCTGAGACTCGGGTCCCCTCACTCGGTGGGTCCCCTAGGTATCTTCTCCCATGCGGGACCCACTCGAAGGTACTGGGCCCCAGGCCTCGGATAGTACCTCACCCCAGGCCTAAGGTGCCTGGGATGGAACTCGAACTCCCTCGCACCCAGGCCGAGGGCACCTGGGCGCGGACGAACAGAACAGCACCCCCCAGGCTGAAGGTGCCTGGGGCTTGGACCTCGTGCGCAAGATGTCCGCCCCCTTTATACCCTCTCCCAGCAGGCACAGAAGGTTCCCCGCCCTGCCATACTACTGCCGCGAGAGGACACAAAGGGCCCGGCCCTACAATGATGGTTCATCCCCAGCCCAAGGCGACAGCGCCACCCAGGGGCCGTAGGAAACTGAACACCATTATATCCTCCACGAATCAAATTGGCCATAGATTCCTAACAATTAGTGTATCTGGGCCATGCTACCACCCAGATACTCCCCCTAAATGTTAACCCCCGCTACACTTGTCTTGCAAAACGCTCTCAAACCAAGTTACTCTCAAACCAAGGTTTTACTGTATTTGGTAATCTGTACAAACCTACCACTATTGGGTTCAAACAGTAGGCATGGCTAGGTCACCAATTGAGTTAACTAGTTGAATACAGAAAATTATAAAGAAAACAGAAAAATTATATATATATAAAAAGGAAAAATGAAGAGAATAAAAAAAAAATATATAATTAAATTAACTGAACAAAACTTGCTTCATAGATTAATAAAGTAGGTCCAGGATAATCCATTCCCTCGGGGTAAACATATATATGACTTCAATGTATTTTCAGTGTCTTCATTTCTATACTTGAAACAGTTCACACTACAAGACGTTTCTTAAACTGCAGTTCCTCTGAGCTCCACAAGGTGGTGATATCACATCTACCCAGTAAAAAAGTCTCTATTGAATACAGACAGGAAGTGATGTCAGTTACAGACAGGAAGTGATGTCAGTGAGACAGGAAGTGATGTCAGTTATAGACAGGAAGTGATGTCAGTTACAGACAGGAAGTGCTGTCAGTTACAGACAGGACATTCCATTTGGTAAGACGTAGAGAGAGGAGACGTTGCTGGATCTGGCGGCAGAGGAGGTAATACGTAGATTAACCCCTTCAGGGGGGATCAGTTGATGATTAATAGATATTGCTTCCAAAGCTGGCCATACATGGATCACACTGATCTCACAGCTCCTCCCAATGTCCCTAATAATTATGATTATTCGATATGATGAAGTTAAAAACCCAGGAAGTCAGCACAGGGATGGTGGGAGCACAGCAGGGGTACTTCCTCCTGGGGCTGTACCCCTGCTGTGCTCATTATGAGGGGCTCCCACCATCCCTGTGCTGTGCTCATTATGAGGGGCTCCCACCATCCCTGTGCTGTGCTGACTTCCTCCTGGGTTTGTACTGTAGTAGCCCGAAATTCAATTTTGGATTAGTACGAAATACGAATGTTCGTTAAGTTTTCGTAACAATTAAAACATTCGTTATGGAAGTCAGCACAGCACAGGGATGGTGGGAGCCCCTCATAATGAGCACAGCAGGGGTACAAACCCAGGAAGTCAGCACAGCACAGGGATGGTGGGAGCCCCTCATAATGAGTCGACGACTGCCATATAGAGAAATGTATTTTTTTGCTTTTTAAATTCATTATTAGTATTTCGTCCGAATTCAAATTGAATTTAGGACACGAAATACGAATTAACGGCTAATACAAAACTAATTTATTGACGGCGCCCATGTCTAGTATGTAATGACGTCAGAATGCCTGCAACAAGCTTGGGTCCTGTGTAGTGTGTGTGGTGGGGGGGTCCTGTGTAGTGTGTGTGGTGGGGGGGGTCCTGTGTAGTGTGTGTGGTGCGGGGGGTCCTGTGTAGTGTGTGTGTGTGGTGGCGGGGGGTCCTGTGTAGTGTGTGTGTGTGGTGCGGGGGGTCCTGTGTAGTGTGTGTGTGTGTGGTGCGGGGGGTCCTGTGTAGTGTGTGTGTGTGGTGCGGGGGGTCCTGTGTAGTGTGTGTGTGGTGCGGGGGGTCCTGTGTAGTGTGTGTGTGTGGTGCGGGGGGTCCTGTGTAGTGTGTGTGTGTGGTGCGGGGGGTCCTGTGTAGTGTGTGTGTGTGGTGCGGGGGGTCCTGTGTAGTGTGTGTGTGTGTGTGTGTGTGGTGCGGTGGGTCCTGTGTAGTGTGTGTGTGTGTGTGGTGCGGGGGGTCCTGTGTAGTGTGTGTGTGTGTGGTGCGGGGGGTCCTGTGTAGTGTGTGTGTGTGGGGGGGGTCCTGTGTAGTGTGTGTGTGTGGGGGGGGGGGGTCCTGTGTGTGTGGGGGGGGGGGTCCTGTGTAGTGTGTGTGTGTGTGTGTGGGGGGGGTCCTGTGTAGTGTGTGTGTGTGTGTGTGTGTGGGGGGTCCTGTGTAGTGTGTGTGTGGGGGGGGGGGGGGTCCTGTGTAGTGTGTGTGGGGGGGGGGGAGTCCTGTGTAGTGTGTGTGTGGGGGGGGGGCTCCTGTGTAGTGTGGGGGGGGGGGTCCTGTGTGGGTAAATCGTACCTCAGTCTGAAGTGGGGCTTTAATAAAATGGAGACCTGAATGATGAGCTGAGGAGGATTCTGGGAATATCATTTGATTTTACTATTTGTGTTCAGATCCAGAGTTTTCCTCCTGTGAAGTCTGGAGATCACATGACCATCACATTGCCTCCACCTCCCTCCCTGATAGAATAGAGAAATACAAAGAAGATTCTAGAAGTCACCAGAGAGATGATGGAGGAGAGGTGAGCGGTGCCGGGAATTCTGGGACATTATCCAGTAACAGACAAGGGATGTGTCTGGATGGTGACTGTATCATTGTGTGTGTCAGGTTCCTATAAGGTGTCAGGATGTCACTGTCTATTTCTCCATGGAGGAGTGGGAGGATTTAGAAGGACACCCCGGATATCTCTACAAGGACGTCATGATGGACAATCAGCCGCCCCTCACATCACCGGGTAAGAGGAGACTTTATTGTACAGGAGAGAGCAGTACGGAGGCTCCACCTAGATCCCCCATCATCTGATAAACACATAGAAACAATGGATTCAGTCAGTGTGTGTGTTTCCTACAGATGGATCCAGTAATGGGAACCCACCAGAGAGATGTCCCCGTCCTCTGTATTCCCGGGATTCCACACAGGAAGGTCACACCATCCCCCACCATCATCAGGTAGGTGAGGACCAATCACTGATAGTATCATTAGGATCTGTACATTATCTGTATTGTTACCTTTGATGCAGAGTTGCCGACCTACCAGACTGAAATTCACGGATACAACACTCACAATTTACTGGCACAGCCAAGTTTTTACTGACATTTCCCAAAAGTTAAATCTATAGACAAGTACAATATGCAATTAGTAATGTGGTTTAAGATTGATATTAAGGTACAAAAACCAATTTCTTATGTTATTTTAGATATAGTGAGGGGGGGGGGGGGGGTTATCATAACCCATCAGATTTTGTCACCTTTGTCCAACTGGAGAGATTTCCTCTTATCCACCACAGATACTGAGGGGAAATCCCTGGGAGCCGCCAGGATCCCCAGAATTTATGTCCCCAATTTTAAAAACCTCTGGTCGCCGTCACTCCATGACTTCCACCACCTCCTGTCTCCATCCCTCCACCCCCTCTTGTCTCCATCCCTCCACCCCCTCCTGTCTCCCATCCCTCCGCCACCTCCTGTCTCCCATCCCTCCGCCCCCTCCTGTCTCCCATCCCTCCGCCCCCCTCCTGTCTCCCATCCCTCCGCCCCCTCCTGTCTCCCATCCCTCCGCCCCCCTCCTGTCTCCCATCCCTCCGCCACCTCCTGTCTCCCATCCCTCCGCCCCCTCCTGTCTCCCATCCCTCCGCCCCCTCCTGTCTCCCATCCCTCCGCCCCCTCCTGTCTCCCATCCCTCCGCCCCCTCCTGTCTCCCATCCCTCCGCCCCCTCCTGTCTCCCATCCCTCCGCCCCCTCCTGTCTCCCATCCCTCCGCCCCCTCCTGTCTCCCATCCCTCCGCCCCCTCCTGTCTCCCATCCCTCCGCCCCCTCCTGTCTCCCATCCCTCCGCCCCCTCCTGTCTCCCATCCCTCCGCCCCCTCCTGTCTCCCATCCCTCCGCCCCCTCCTGTCTCCCATCCCTCCGCCCCCTCCTGTCTCCCATCCCTCCGCCCCCTCCTGTCTCCCATCCCTCCGCCCCCTCCTGTCTCCCATCCCTCCGCCCCCTCCTGTCTCCCATCCCTCCGCCCCCTCCTGCCTCCCATCCCTCCGCCCCCTCCTGTCTCCCATCCCCTCCGCCCCCTCCTGCCTCCCATCCCTCCTCCACCTCCTGCCTCCCATCCCTCCTCCACCTCCTGCCTCCCATCCCTCCTCCACCTCCTGCCTCCCATCCCTCCTCCACCTCCTGCCTCCCATCCCTCCTCCACCTCCTGCCTCCCATCCCTCCTCCACCTCCTGCCTCCCATCCCTCCTCCACCTCCTGCCTCCCATCCCTCCTCCACCTCCTGCCTCCCATCCCTCCTGCCTCCCATCCCTCCTCCACCTCCTGCCTCCCATCCCTCCTCCACCTCCTGCCTCCCATCCCTCCTCCACCTCCTGCCTCCCATCCCTCCTCCACCTCCTGCCTCCCATCCCTCCTCCACCTCCTGCCTCCCATCCCTCCGCCACCTCCTGTCTCCCATCCCTCCGCCCCCCTCCTGTCTCCCATCCCTCGATTCTGTCTCTCTGACCATCCCTACATGCCTTGCTTCATCCCTTCATCTAACCATCTCTCTGTCACCCAATCTATACCTCCATTCCCTACTCTTTCCATCTCTCTGTCCATCTCCCTCCCCCACTCTATTTTTCCGTTATAAACAAATGTGCTCACTAAAATATATGAATAATAACACCTTAAGACCATCAAACACAATAAATATTTCAATATATAATGATCATACAGTATACAGACACACTATACACCAGCACTTTTCTTCTGAAAATCAGCCTGATCTGTGATGATAGTGATGAGCCGAACACCCCCGGGTTCGGTTCGCACCAGAACCCGCGAACGGACCGAAAGTTCGTACGAACATTAGAACCCTATTAAATACAATGGATGCGAACGTTCGAATTCTAAAGTGCTAATTATAACAACTATTATGCATGTTATTGTCCTAAAAAGGGTTTGGGAACCCGGGTTCTGCACCAGGGGACATGTATCAATGCAAAAAGAAGTTTTAAAAACGGTCGTTTTTCGGGAGCAGTCATTTTAATGATGCATAAAGTGAAAAAAAAAAAAGTCAAATATTCCTTTAAATATCGTACCTGGGGGGTGTCTAAAGTATGCCTGTGAAGTGCCACGTGTTTCCCGTGTTTAGAACTGTCCCTGCACAAAATGACACTTCTAAAGGAAAAAAAAAGCCATTTAAAACTGCTTGCGGCTTTAATGTAATGTCTGGTCCCGGTAATATGGATGAAAATCTTTAAGAAAAATGGCATAGCTACCCCATGACCCCCCCCCCCTACCCCAGCCCATTACCAGCCCCTTTGGGTCTTGTATGGATATTAAGGGGAACCCCGCACATAAAATAAAAAAGGCCCTATATACTCTGAACAGCCGTATACAGGCGGTGCATACAAGACAGGGACTGTAGGTTTGTTCTTATGTAGAATCTGTTTGTAATTTTGAACAGGTACATTGTTTAAGTGTAGCTCCAGCCCAAAAATCTATTTTTAAACTTTTTGGGAAACATAGGTAAGGGTTATCACCCCTGTAACATTTGTTTTGCTTTCTGTGCCCCTGTTCAGAACATTTCACCTCACTTTCCGTCCCAATGACAACTGTTTTTGAAATGTGGTGTTTTTCTTGAAACAAGGATTGCTGATAAAGCATCAGTACAGAGGAGACACCTTTCTCCCATATTAATTCTTACAGGAGAGAATTTTCCTTCCTAGGGGTAGATTTCCTCTCACTTCCTGTTGTCTTCTTGCGTTTGCAAGTAGGAGTCGTTTGTAAGTTGGATGTTTGAAAGTAGGGACCTGCCGTATATACTCTGCAGAAATAGGCCCCTTAGTTGTTGGTGTTGGCACAACACTGTAAGCACTCACAGTTACTCTTGGTTGGTGCTGGAACGCCCTGCTGTCAACTATTATATCAGGAATTGTAATTACATATAATTGTTGAACAGTGGTAGTAAAAATTGGGCCTTTGATGGTGGTGCTGGTGCCACAACACTGTAAGCCCTGACAGTTACTCTTGGTGGGTGCAGCAATGGGCCCTGCTGTGAATTATTAGATCAAGAATTGTAATTGCATGCCCCTGTTGAACAGGGGCTGAAAAATTGGGCCTTTGGTGGTGGTGTTGACACAACACTGTAAGCCCTCAGAGTTACTCTTGGTGGGTGCAGGAATGGGCCCTGCTGTGAATTATTAGATCAAGAATTGTAATTACATGCCCCTGTTGAACAGGGGCTGAAAAATTGGGCCTTAGGCACTGGTGGCACAACACTACAACCCCTCACAGATACTGTACTTGGAGCACAGCAATGAGCCCTGTTGCAAAGTATTGCTTCAAAAATTGTAATGACACGCCCCTGTTAAACAGGGGCTGAAAAATTGGGCCTTAGCCACTGGTGGCGGCACCCATAAACAAAAATGATCTTCCAAGCTATCATCATCAATCGTATCATTGAGGACTCGGAGGAGGAGGATAGCCAGTCAACATAACAGCACAGACACTCAGCATCAGCATCAGTCTTGAAGGGATGTGACATGTTAAAATCAATTAGTCTGTTATATCAGCATCAGGTGTGTGGTAGCTGGTGGTGATCCAAGACTGGTTCATCTTGATGAAAGTCAGTCGATCAACCGAGTCGGTGGACAGGCGCACCCTGTGATCCGTGACAAATCCTCCAGCAGCACTGAATGTGCGTTCCGAAAGAACGCTGGATGCAGGACAGGCCAGTAGCTCAATTGCATACTGTGCAAGCTCTGGCCAGTGATCCATCCTCAAGACCCAGTAAGCCAGAGGATTTTCGGTGGGGAAGGTGTCCAAGTCTGACCTTGCCCCTAGATATTCCTGCACCATGTTTATCAGACGCTGGCGATGGTTGCTGGAACCAATCATACTTTGGGGCTGCGGACTAAAGAATTGTCTGAACGCATCGGTCAGACGGCCACCTTCCCCACCGCTCCTTCTTTGACTGGCCGAAGCCTCAGCAACTCGTTGTCCTGGACCAGGAGTTTGTAACCTCCCAGTCTCTGGGAACGCGTTGCACAGACCTTTCTGCAAGGCCTCCCGGAGTTGTCTCATCCTCTGCTCCCTCTGCGACGGTAACATAAGGTCCGCAACCTTACCCTTGTACCGTGGATCAAGGAGAGTGGCCAGCCAGTAATGGTCCCTCTCCTTGATCCGAAGAATACGAGGATCCTTCCGCAGACTTTGCAGGATCAGGGAGGCCATGCAGCGTAGGTTTGCTGAGGCATTC
Source organism: Rana muscosa (assembly GCA_029206835.1). Lineage (NCBI taxonomy): Eukaryota > Metazoa > Chordata > Amphibia > Anura > Ranidae > Rana > Rana muscosa. Next base: position 395,212,229 of record CM055118.1, read on the forward strand.
GCTCCGGAGTCCTCTGGGTCACTAAGGACGACATGATCCGCAGTCACCTCCTCCCAGCCACGTACAAGTCCACTGGTTTCTTGGGACTGTAAATCATCCCTAAAAGACTGCCGCTGATGATGCTGAGTGCCAGCCTCCACCTCCATGCTGACACAATCCTCCTCCTCCTCCTCCTCCTCCTCCTCCTCCTCCTCTTCCTCTTCCTGTGCGATGGGTGGGACAGAAGGAACACTGTCTGGGTAAAGGGGGCCTTGAGAGGCAAGGAAGTCCTCCTCTTCCTGCCTCTGTTCTGCCTCAAGTGCCCTGTCCATTATTCCACGCAGCGTGTGCTCCAACAGGTGGACAAGAGGTACAGTGTCACTGATGCATGCACTGTCACTGCTCACCATCCTCGTGGCCTCCTCAAATGGTGCCAGGACAGTGCATGCATCCCTGATCATGCCCCACTGGCGTGGAGAAAAAAAACCAAGCTCCCCTGACCCTGTCCTGGTGCCGTAGTCGCACAGGTACTCATTGATGGCCCTCTGCTGCGTGTGCAGCCGCTGCAGCATGGCCAACGTTGAGTTCCACCTGGTGGGCATGTCACATATAAGGCGGTTCTTGGGCAGGTTCAACTCCTTTTGCAGCTCAGCCAGGCGAGCACTGGCATTATAAGATCTGCGGAAATGCACACAGACTTTCCTGGCCTGCCTCAGGACATCCTGTAAGCCCGGGTACCTGCCCAAGAACCGCTGCACCACCAGGTTAAGGACGTGAGCCACACAGGGCACATGGGTCAGTTGTCCCTGTCGGAGGGCGGAGAGGAGGTTGGTGCCATTGTCGCAAACCACCATTCCTGGCTTAAGCTGGCGTGGCGTCAACCACCTCTCGGCCTGGCCCTGCAGAGCAGACAGGACCTCTGCCCCAGTGTGGCTTCTGTCCCCCAAACACACCAGCGCAAGCACGGCATGGCATCTTTTTGCCTGCGTACTTGCGTAGCCCCGTGAACGGCTACGGAGCACCGCTGGTTCATAGGACAAACCACAGGAAGAGGCCATGGAGGAAGAAGAAGAGGAGGGGGTGGAGGAGAGAGGTGTGTCACAACCAGTAGTAGCATTTTGGAGGCGTGGCGGTGGGACAACCTCCAACACTACTGCACCTTGTCCTGCATCCTTCCCAGCTGCCAAAAGAGTGACCCAATGGGCCGTGAAAGAAAGGTAACGTCCCTGTCCATGCCTGCTGGACCATGAGTCAGCGGTAATATGCACCTTACCACTGACCGCCCTGTCCAGCGAGGCCAAGACATTGCCTTCCACATGCCGGTAGAGAGCCGGAATAGCCTTCCGTGAGAAAAAGTGGCGTTTGGGAACCTGCCACTGAGGAACCGCACATTGCACAAACTCACGGAAGGGGGCCGAGTCTACCAACTGAAAAGGCAGCAGTTGAAGCGCTAGCAATTTAGCCAAGCTAGCATTCAAACCGCTGGGCATGTGGATGGCTGGGAGTGAACTTCTTTCGACGGTCCAGCAGCTGGGGCAGGGAAATTTGCCTGCTAGAATCGGACGTCGGTGTACTGCTAGCAGAGTGGCCGCAAGTACTTGGCTGTGACACACCTAATTCTACACCTTCATTCCTCTCAGTGCATGTTTCAGAGAGGACTGAAGTTATAGTGGGGTTGGAAATCCCAGCTGATGCGGTGCAAGGAGAGGTCCGCTTTGTTCTTTGGTGTGGGTCTTTGAGGTAGGCTTGCCAACGAGCTGCATGGCAGGTCAACATATGTCTGGTCAGGCATGTGGTACCCAAGCGGCTGATGTTTTGGCCACGCGATATACGCTTGAGACATATGTTGCAAACAGCAGCTGTGCGATCTGATGCACTAGCCTCAAAAAAGGCCCACACCAAGGAACTTTTTGAATGACGGGCAGAGGCAGCGCCCTGCACAGGCGGAGCTCTGCGGTGTGATTCCGTCGGTGTACTGCCCTTACGCTGGCCACCAAAGGGCATCCTGTCTCGTTGGAGATGTGCCTCCTCCTCATCCTCCTCCTCCTCTCTCCTATTAGGCACCCACGTGGAGTCAGTGACCTCATCATCCCCTCCCTCCTCATCACTGGAGCCAATCTGGCAGTATGCTGCAGCTGCTGGAACATGACTGCCAGATTGGTGTCCTTCTTGAGCATCCCCTCTGTCTGCTCTCACCCTACTGCCTTCCTGTAGCTGGGTTTCATCATCAGACCCTTCGAAACGCTGGGCATCCTCCTGGAGCATGTACCCAACACTGTGCTCAAACAGTTCGGGGGGACTCCTCAGGAGGAGGACATGGTGGGTCTAGGGAAGGAGTGACTGATGATGAGTCTGACATTGATACCAGGGAAGAGGACGCTTTGGCAGCTGCTTTGCCAGTACCCTGAGCCTGGGTGAGAGAGGATGAGGAGGAGGAGGAGGGCTTGGTCATCCACTCTACCAAGTCTTCGGCATGATGTGGCTCAACATGTCCAGCTGCCGAAAAGAAGGACAAGCGTGTCCCATGGCCATGTGCTGATGACAATGCACCGCGTCCACGACCAGCACTGTTGCCCCCAGACACAGAGCCTGCTTGCCCTCTTTTATTGCCTCCTGACTGTCTGCCTCTCCTTGTTTGCCTTCCAGACATTCTAATAGATGGCCTGCAGGGAGATGGGGAAAAAAAGCAATAAGGGCTACCTTCAGGTGTCCTTCTCTGTCCCTTGAAACAAGGACTTGCACAGTGAAAGAAACTGACACTCTCCCTACCTACAGTTTTCTGTCCCTAGAAAAAATGTTTTTTTTAAGCACAATATAGCACAAGGAGAATTCACTCACTGTCCTTCCAGGTCCCTAGAAACAAGGACTTGCACAGTGAAAGAAACTGACACTCTCCCTACCTACAGTTTTCTGTCCCTAGAAAAAATGTTTTTTTTAAGCACAATATAGCACAAGGAGAATTCACTCACTGTCCTTCCAGGTCCCTAGAAACAAGGACTTGCACAGTGAAAGAAACTGACACTGTCCCTACCTACAGTTTTCTGTCCCTAGAAAAAATGTTTTTTTTAAGCACACTATAGCACAAGGAGAATTCACTCACTGTCCTTCCCGGTCCCTAGAAACAAGGACTTGCACAGTGAAAGAAACTGACACTCTCCCTACCTACAGTTTTCTGTCCCTAGAAAAAATGTTTTTTTTAAGCACAATATAGCACAAGGAGAATTCACTCACTGTCCTTCCAGGTCCCTAGAAACAAGGACTTACACAGTGAAAGAAACTGACACTCTCCCTACCTACAGTTTTCTGTCCCTAGAAAAAATGTTTTTTTTAAGCACACTATAGCACAAGCACAAAACACACTGACACTCTCCCTACCTATCCTTCTCTTTCCCTAAACTAAAGGAATCCAGGTTAAGCAAGAAAGAAATAAAAGTCACTGTCCCTGCCTATGCTGCTCTATCCCTGCTCCGGAACACACTACACTAGGCCGCCGTGCTGGCGGCCTTTTATAGTGTGGGGCGTGTACTAAACACCCTCAGCAATAATTGGCCACAGGCATCCTGCCTGTGGCCAATCATTGCTCTCCTCGCTGCCGGCGCTGTGATTGGCCAAGCATGCGGGGTCACAGTGCATGCTTGGCCAATCACAGCGCCTGGATGACACTGCGATGGCGTAGTGCATTGTGGGCCGTTCGCGTCACTCGAATTTGGCGCGAACGGCCCAAATCGTTCGATCTTCATCGAACAGCCGATGTTCGAGTCGAACGTATGTTCGATTCGAACACGAAGCTCATCCCTAATCTATGATATTCCTCCTCTCTCCTCCTTCTTCTTTCTTCCTCCTTCCTTCTTTCTTTCGTCCTCCTTCTTTCTTTCGTCC